>JAKTPZ010000029.1:6729-37054 GCA_030579215.1 Maudiozyma pseudohumilis
CTGCTCCCCCAAGTTCGACTGTCCCGAGGCCCGGCCCTTGCGCATCAAGTTTTTCATCCTGCTCGTCGCGGTCGGCGGCGCGTCGTTCTTCTGCACCGCGTGGCTCGAGGGCGCCCGCTTCACCGCCAAGCTGCTCACACCCGTGACCAACAGGTCCATCGTCTGGTACGCCGTCGGGGTCGTGTTCTACGGGTCGTTCATCCCGGAGAGGTTCCGCAGTGACGTCAAGGTGGACGAGAGGATCCCCACCCAGGACGAGCTCGCCAGTGACCTCGGCATGATCACGAGGGACAGGGACGTGCATTTTAGGGACGCGCCTACCCCTGCGGCGAGCGACGCTGCCAAGTGTGGGTGTGCTCGTGATGGTGCGGGTGCGGCTGCTGGTGCGGGTGCTGGTGATGGTACAGCCCGCACTGGTATCAGGGGGTTGAAGACGCTGTGGTGGGTGGACTATGCCTTGAGCAGTCACACATTGTGGCATTTCTTTGTGGTGCTGGGTGCCATAGGGCACTACAGGGCCATTATTGAGATATATTCTAGGAGGTGGTTGTAGAGAACGCCGGTTTGGGTGTGCTAGGGACTTCAGTGCAAGGGTGCTGGGTACATTGCCCCAGCACCTATGGTATTCCCCTCGCAGAAAAGTATCACGTCAGTGCGACGGGTACTCCATGTGTAAGTTATTGGCGTGTTATCGGTATCTCTGGATATCCCGCGCTCTTAACACCTCCTCTGTATATACATACCAATACATGAATTTATGACTAACTATGGGTATTCGCATATTGCATGTATGCCCGTATTTGTGTTTGTGCGGTTGCTCGTATCTGTGTTTGTGAGGTGCCCCTTGCTAGCATTCGCCCAAACACATAATTAAGACAAGCGCTTGACGAGGGTGAACAGATATGATATAGTCCTATTTTCCTACTCTTATACACAATTATTGCTATTGTACTTGTACGGCGGAAAGTTTGTGACGTTCTGGATACACGTGCTTTTGAGAGCGGCTTATTTTCGCTGAGCTCAACAATTAGCCGCTTAGCTCAACAACTAGCCGCTTAGCTCAATAAGAGACTCAACTGTTGGCCAAATGGGCAGAGATACATTTCACAACCAGGGAAGGTGTATGCAAATTGCTCTTGTACGTTATTGCCCTGAGTTATGAGAGATGCTCCTTTTGTTGTTTGGCATCAACGATTATTTCGTAGCAATAAACCATTTATAGCTGGCACATGTGATATTGGCCTTGCCAGGATGCTACTTGAGGTGTAGGAGATTGTGCCACCCGATTTCATAGTGTTTACTCACCCTTCGGCGACAGAAAGGTTACCACTCTTTTTACAATAAAGAAAATACCTACTATACAAGACGATATATTGCAATTTTGTTGTGCAAGTGACAATGACATGTTCATAATCACCCCCGACGAATGTTAGAGCTCGACAACTAGAAACTGTGCACCATAAGCAACCGGTACACTCTGGCCGAATCGCACCAGATACTCGAAAGTCTATTTGATAACACTTTGGACAGTCGTATCCATACACCTAGCAGGCATGTAAAAAAATAGACATGTGATCATATTCAATGGGTTTACGATCAATAATTTTGAGGATGATCTGGTGCAGAAGTTGATAATGTTTCCAGGTGTCGTGAGTTTATAGAAAGGAGGGCAGTTGGTTGCTTATGAACAAAACTAACCTTTCGATGTACACATGGATGTTACCATTATAAAATCCACATCTCACACTTATATTGTCACCTTTACATTACATTTATTAATTCGTCTTACAACCGTTTATACAGTTATTTACGCAGTTATCTAACTGCACTATTTGTGTTATTTGGCTGCTCTCACTGCACTATTTGTGTTATTTGGCAGCTCTCCCTGCACTCATCTCCTCCTCGATCTCATCTAACATATCCCATACAAGGTCATCAGAAACCTGCTCTGCAAACAAAGTGTCCAGGGTCTTGATATCTGCCCCTTGCTCCTCAGCCTCTTTCAGGTATTTCAACTCACTCTTGGTAGCAATAAGACGGCCTTCACCTCCATTGAAACAGCTCAAGGTAGGGTAGTAGCCCAAACGATTGTTATTGACATATTTATTCCTTAGTAGCGTGTTAAGATCGAGGGCTGCGGTGCTCCCGATGGACTCATCCACCCCACCGTTTTTCCAATGGTTGTAATAAAATTTCTCGTTGTACTGAAGTTCACTGAACGGCGGAAGGAATGGACTCAGATCTTCAAAGGCTTTCCCAAGGTACTCGCCATTAAAAAATACCTTAAGCGAAGACCCTCCAAGTGTATAGTAGTCCTGTCTCTCTCGGCGATCCGAAGAGTAGTACTCAGGCTTGGTCGTTTTGACATAGTCTGAACTCTCAAAGAACAACTGTCCCTTGTAACGGATAGCAATCTGGTCTCGTATAACATCATTGTAATTAATGGCTTCTAGTAAAGCACGTTCAAACCCTTTAGGCGAAGGTTTCCACACTCTGGATCTCTTGCGTGGAGCTGTCCCGTTTGAGTTTACGCTGTCACTTCTCCCACTATTCGAATCACTGCTAGAAGGGGCTCGATCAGCTAGTTCCAAAGCCTCTATTCTCCGTGTGGCGTACTCCTTTGCCTGGTTGATTTGTTCTGTGCGAGAAGGTAGTGTCAACAAAAGACCAACTCGGTCCCCTTGTTTTAGCACATGGCCACTACTCTCCAACATCTTGAACAGTTTCCCCTCATGCACAGATTCTAACGCCTGATCCCTAATGCCGTATCCATAGGCATCAAACCCTACGGGTGCCTCCAGACTTGTCTCGCGTCTCGACACACCAAATCGCAAGTGCGGCGTCTGGTCAATAGCTTCCTTTATCTTGAGCATATCATCCTTCTCTCCATTCGGTAAGGTTGTGGTACCACCTTTTATCACTTCTATTTCCCAGTACGACGTACCCTCTTTAAGACACACATCACTCCTCCCCGTTCGCCATCCCATGGTGTCCATCACACCCACAGTACTATTAGTGCCACTTTTCATGGATAACCCATCTGATCTATCCATCGTGTTGAATCCAGTACCCTGAAATGGGTATTCTGTATTACAATAACCCAATTGAGTAAACTCTTTGATTGGGGCACATGGGGTATATGTGAAGTGTCTCTTGTTCAATGGAGTGTCGTGAGGTTTATTGAAGTCGTCGTAGGTCGCCTGGAACTCGGGAAACGCCGGACGAACAGACCCTTCTTCCACAATGAAATCATCCTTCTGGTGAGGTATAACTCCGATCTTCATTTCAGTAAATATAATTGGTTAGGTTGGTGAAAGGTTCAATAATGACTTCTGTGTATGAAGTATCTGTACACGCACTGTACTTGTTTATATGTCAGGCTCCATAGTGGAGGACCGGCTAGTGCACTGATGCTCGGCTTAAAAAAAAAAATATTGACTGTGAGATGATCAAAGAAAATTTGAGATGACTTGAAAGAGTGTCTCAAAGTTCGTACACATCATAAAGAATCAATATCCGCCTAGTATAACCTGTTACAATAGTATACTTAAATCCATTTAAAACCTACGGGTATTTTCAAACTACAAAATTTGATCGATTGAGACTTTCCGATCTGGCAAGCACCTCGCACACAGAGCATGACGGATAATAGAGTTAATAAGAAGCAACGCATAAATAAGAAGGTGGTATCTGGTACACCACTTACGTCACACTCCGTATCAGCTTGCAAGAGATGTAAGCAAAAGAAGATTAAATGTGATAATTCTTTACCCAGTTGCAAGGGTTGTCATCGCGCCAAGGAGCCATGTATTTCCATAGACCCCGCAACTGGTGAGGATGTTCCCCGTTCCTATGTTTTGTTTCTGGAAGATACGGTTCAATTACTACTGAAACGGCTGGAGAGGGAAAATATTGACATTTCAGAGATACGCTCAACTATACCATCGGTCGGCTCAGATGCGCCATACCAACCTGAGACAAATGATTCAGATTCGAAATCTGTGTATTACCTTCCTAATAGCGAAATACTGGGATCATTTCTAATAGAAAAGGGTAGACTCATGAAAAGTGAGGATATTATGCATTTAAATCCCGAAACTCAGGCAGGCACTCGGGGCATTAAAAATGCAGACAGTATCCCAAGGACAAGCCATGAATCGCAAACTCTTGGGTACACTGAGCCAGCCTCGGATCTCGGTCATCTCGCGCCACTTAATACAGATGACACTAATGCATTTCTTGGAGATTCGTCCGGAGTATCTTTCGCCAAGTTGGTATTTACTGCGACCAATCTTAAACCAGAAAATCTAGCCACTGGTGGAGGAGGTGTCAGCAAGAAGTCCCGCGGTATAAAGGATAATATTGAAAGTATGGCTGATCAAACTATTGATTTTAAGGAATTGCCAAGTAAATTAGAAGCTCAAGAACTTATTGCAAAGTATTTCTCCTACACTAACGTTCAGCTACCCATATTGCATAGAGAATACTTTCTGAAGAAATATTTTGAACCTATATACGGCACTTGGGATTATAAAGTTTCTTTGCTCTCAGACTACACAAGCATAAATGAGAACTTCGTACTTTTAGAAAAATGTAATATAAGAAAGTGTTCCAAATATTCCGAACCATGGTTTAATATCCTACATAAACAAGGGAATCATAATAAAAAGGGTCCACACATAGTACCAGCCGAATTCCATATATCATTGTTCTTTCTCAATATCATGTTTGCAATCGGATATGCTACGGATGTTCTAGAATCCGACATTCAAAAGGTAGCAATGTTCAAGAAAAGGGCCACTCATTTTGTTAACTCGGTATTTAGTACACAAGATAAAATAGAGGCCCTGTCAGGAACATTATTACTGGTTGTCTATGCTATAATGAGACCAAATATTCCTGGGGTCTGGTATATCCTAGGATCAGCCCTTCGTTTAACAGTGGACCTTGGTCTTCACACAGAAAGTGTTAACCTTACATTTGACCCTTTCACTAGAGAGATGAGAAGACGTCTGTTCTGGTCTGTTTATTCTCTGGACAGACAGATTTGTTCCTATTTTGGAAGACCTTTCGGCATTCCTGAAGAGAGTATCACGACCAAATTTCCTAGTCTTCTGGACGATGCCCAGATTATAATGACTGACCAAGGCGATGTTTCTTCTGCTGAGATAGACTACTCTGGTGACTACGACTACTCTATTTCAAGTAAAATTATTGCAATATCTATGTTCAAGGTAAGAAGGATTCAAGCTAATATTGTGAAGGTCTTATATGCTCCTAACTCTGAGCTTCCAAGAGAATTTGAAAATATTGAACAATGGAGAAGCAAAACACTACAAGACCTGGATAGTTGGTATTTAGATGATGTTCCCAAGAATTCACAGTCCATGAACTGTTCATTTAACACATTCGTCTTTGATCTAAATTATCATTACTCAAAGATCGTTCTATATGGATTATCTCCAAAATGCCCTTCGTTAACAGACATATCCTTCAATATTGTATTCGAGAGTACAAAGGGCACCATTGATGTTTTTCACAACCTCTGTATAACCAAGAAACTGAGTTACACATGGGTTGCAGTTCATAACATATTCATGACGGGTATGACATATCTGTATGTCATATATTATTCTGGTGAAACAGTGCTAAAGGACGAGTATGATGTTCTAGAATATACCACGAAGGTCTTAGATGTGTTGGAAAACCTTATTGGAAAGTGTGACTCTGCCCAGAATTGTTTCCAGATATATAAAACACTAACGGCTGTAGTCAAAAAGCTAAAATTTGGTAGCAGGAATTCGCAGGTTAAAACAGAAAATACAGGGAATGGGTCTAATGTAAAGATGGAAACTACAGAACCAGAGGAGCTGGATATATCCCTTGAGAGGTTTTTCCAGGAAATGGGAAAGGTTAATTCATCGTCGTTGGCTCCTAATGGTCCGGATGATCCTCTGCATAACTCGGGCGCATTAGATCCAACAGTTAAAGATTTGAACACCCCGCAAGACGGCCAGGTAAATCCTAATGAAAGAAGAGGATCCATTAGTCAGGAAGGCCAGATGGTTGACCTACTTTATCAGGTTTCGTCACAGTCCATCTGGGATGAATTCTTTGTAAAAAGCAGTTATAAGGATAGCAGCGTATCTGATATGTTTTTCTAGTGCATTCTGGAAAAAATATTCCATTAAACATTATATATGTCGTTAGGTATGTAATGAGCGGTGTGTTTAATTATAAACAGCAAATATATGTAAAATGGATGGGGCTGTAAATCTTAATTTGAAGCTATGGGATGCTGTTTGGTACAGTTACCCAATACACATTTTTCTTTTAAATTTTTTATTATCACTTTTACATTTTGTTTACGAAAAGTAGTTCATGAGCGACCATCACAAAGTTCTCACATCAAAAAAAAATTATTCTGGAAACAAAAGCTTTACAAAACCCAACTTCAAAAAATCTTATGTAAAACAGGTGAACCCATAATAGTCTATTTAGCATATTCTTTGGAAGCATACACCAGTAACTTATAACAAGACCAAAAAGTTGGAGTAATAAAAATATCAATATCCAAACACGATCACATCAATAAGGATTATCATAAACATTGCATACTCCCCAACGGGGGGGAGGGGGATTTCTTCTTTTCTTTCTCTCGTTATCAATTTGGCTGTAATAACCATCAAATAACCCATCAGATTTTTCTCGGCGGTTAATTTTATTCGCGTCATGGTTTAAAAGGCGAAACCTATGTCGTAAAGGCACAAGTGTAAAATAAACAGAAATATTTCTCCTCAAAGCCAATAACTGTTTTCCTCACAAAATAACCACCATTCATAACAGAGACTAGGATGATCGAAACAACCAAACACCGATTACGCATAGAAAATAGTCGTTCTGATGGCGAATTGGAAAATACAACCATAATTCCTGAAGAGTTGGACAATGTGGAGTTCATAGGGAAATTTTCAAATAATGATATGTTAGATTTCAGATTCAAAAAGAACGGAACTTCCCTCCCTCATTTCAAGTTATTCAGGGATACGTATTCCCATTTTCGAGACACTTCATACCCCAATACATTCAAAATTCAAGATTACTTCGAACCTCCTACAATACCGAGGGGTTCAGTGGCACATTCTGATGATACAGATAATCAAACAGCACATCAAATACTTAACACAATCCCTCTAATATCTATGGTTAATAAGAATTTTCTGACTTTAGATCAATTTTCATTTATTCATCAAAGTACCGCCGAACTCTTGGGCGTTGTTCCACGCAAAACATTTAAACCGAAGAAATTTACCGAGACACTCTACTTTGCAGTTGATACATACATCCAAGAATTTTTCCACGACATCACTTTGAAATGGCTCCAGTGGGTTCAAGCCATAAATGAGAGGGGCGGTTCATACACTCTAAGAAGAGAAAACGGGCCAGGCCTCGAGAGACTACTGTACAAGAATTTCTGGGATAATCACTTTTGCCTTCAAACGTCATTGGATCAACCAATTACTGAATTCAAGAAACGTATGCGGCCTATAGCGAACCCGACATCTCCGCTCCGGCAGGAGTTGAATAAGTTCGGCGTGTGGCTAGATCTTCACAACGGAATCGTCATCTTCGCATCACTCGTCTGGAATGGATCATCGGTAACAGATGATGCCGTTCAAATAGTCAAAGGCATTTATCTTTCGTCAGCAAATTTCAAGTCAGTGAACAATCTGCTCTATTTCTATATCAATCTGGCATGTCTTTGCACCTTTTCAGAGAACGCCCAGTAATGGCAAAAAAAGATTAATCAGATGTTGCATATTTTCCTTTTTTAGAAGAATACTTCCTCCTGAACCCATGAACCATATCGCTGGTTCCTTTTTCATACTTGTCACCCTCACCTAAGCATAAATACGTATATTCCGCACTATTGTATTCCCGGAGGGTTGGTGGGGGTAGTACCGGCCGGAGAAAACTGCGGTATTATAATGCAGAGGAGTTGAAAAACAATGTGCCGAAGAAGATCCCGCACGACATTCACCTAAGCAAATACTGCAGATATGAACAGCTGTTAAAGACACAGAAAATACTGCACATTAGAATATGCACGAACACCTTCAGGATGTCGTAAGAAAGCAACACCGTGCATACAAGTCTGCTGAGCATATGCGGGATAGGCCCTGTGAAAATGGAAGTTGCTATACCAATTCCGCAGCATCTTCCATTTTTTTTACTTACCACCCGCAGCCCTGTAAATAGTCCGAAGGGCCTTTCCTTCCGGGGTTTCTCTCTTTGTGTTGGGAATGCCATTCTAAAGCTATCGTTGGGTCAGACACAACTGCAGATGTCAACACCCCACTCAAGCCCAATAGGGCAATTTTCAGAGCTCACTGATCGAGAGGAAGCGACCATCGGGACTGAACTGCCGTGCACGCACGTTCTACTTTATGTGTCCTAACACAATAGTGTTTACAGAAAAATGTTTACAATATTACCGAAATGTCAACCCGCTAAACAAAAGGGCGTAGGATAATAGTCTCGACGAGGAATGTTTGCCCAGCTCGTTATAGCACTAGGGCATTTACAGCTGGATTTCAGAAAAAAAAATAACTGTAGGATGGTTGAGTAGAAAAAAAAGAGGATGCCAGAGGAGGTCACAGTGCAATGACACCCTTATTATAATGTCACTCCCCTCATGAGCCCTGTGTAGTAGAAGTGGGCATCGCCGTCTGTGTACCTTTTATCCATGTCTTTTTACCCTGCGTGTAATCGTAAAAAGGAAAACAATAGCTGATGGAGCTATTACCCTTTCGGATAAAATTGGTTAATTTTAGAGTGTCCACAGAAAGGTGCGCAGAACGCAGGGTAAAACTTACATGCAGCAAGTCCAGGAGCAAAAAAATAACATAAACGAGGATGATATAATCGGTTTATAAATACTACATTATATTGCTTATATATTAATAACTTTATTGCGCATTTGTTTTCTGGTCCTTATCCGCCCCTCTTTTTATTTCTTTCTTTGCACATTTGGAGTACATATAAAGTTAACAGAAGTTACTATCCAGTGAATTTTAATACAACGGCCTGCTCATAGAACTCCTCAAATTCAATTCGTCTCTAACACGAATAAAGACTCCTTAAATTTCCATTGTACAAATTATGCTCCAAGGATGCAGTTCACATATACGGCTTCAAAATACGTTGAACGGATGCAATAACTCCATCATGAAACGCACACTATTGCTGCTGACTCTTTCATCCTATCTTATTGGACTGGCCAACGCTGCCGTACCATTCAATTATAGAGGGTGCTACTCTACAAGTGACATAGGATCCTCGTTGAACGAGTTAGGATCCTATCAATACCAATCAGTGGACCATTGTGAGCAGTCATGTGGCGATTCGCAAGTCGCAGCTCTCTTAGGGGGAAGCACTTGTTATTGTGGGGATTCAACGTCATTCTTGAGTAGTCTAACAGCGCTTTCTGAAAGTAATTGCAATATAGAATGTACAGGATGGCCATATCAAATATGTGGCGGAGAATCAGCAATGAATGTCTACATAAATGCTAATGCAGTAGTATCATCTGCCTCTTCTTCAGAAGCACAATCTTCTAGTGCAAGTCACTCAGTATCATCCTCCTCAAGAGCTTCATCCACCACTTCAAACACACTATCCCCAAGTTCAGCGAGTTCCAGTATCTCATCCAGTTCAATGATTTCAACAAGCTCATCAGCAGATATCTCCCCATCGTCTACAGCCTCGTCAAGTTCGTCGACACCAAGTTCTACTTCTCCATCAAGTACATCTTCTTCAACTGAAAGTTCAGCTTCCTCCAAGATAATACCAACAACCATGCACACCAAAGAGATTACATCAACCAGTATCTCAATCCAGTATACCACTAACATAATCACGCAATCAGTTATCAGAACTTCCAACGGGCCTGTATCTACCATATTAGTCACGGAGACATCTGTCATTTCCACATCGACTGCATCCGTATCTGTGGCTGCAGGGTCTAATAAATCAACAGATGGTCACAACCACAAGTTAAGTGGAGGTGCTATTGCAGGTATAGTTATTGGTGTAGTTTTCGGAACACTTTTCATTTTAGCTGCAGCCCTCTTTTTATTCTGGAGACACAGAAGCCAGAATAATGATGAGGAGGGAAACTTAGACCTAACCGAGAATAAACAATATCAGCCATATTCTTATGGAGAGGATGAGGTCATTCCCGTCGTCGTGCCCCCAACTAATACAGTAAAGAGAGATGGTACCAGAATTAGTGTGGCCACCAAACCATGGGGTTTAGTAAGCAGAAGCCCCAAACCATCAAATTCATCAGGCGAATCACGCTCACATAATGGCAGTGGTAATCTTCTAAATGAGGAGCCTAGATCTAAAACTATAATAGACGAAAATAAAATACACACCAACCCAATATACCCGTCATCACAACAAATGACAGACTTGCATGAAAATATTTTTGAGGATCCGATAACTATTTATGCCAGTGAAAATATTTTCAGTGCTACATCGTTACAAGACATCGGTAATGATAGTAGACTACGTATTGTGAATCCAGATGATCCACACAATCACGATGAACACCACGACCCTGATTCATCTAGTGGAAATCAAGACAGTACCAGTATCGATATTCTAGAAAAATAAAAACACTATAAATTACATAAAAAATAATGAATAATTACCTTCTAATTAGTTAAAATAGTGTGATATATATCCGTTTCAATCATATTTAGTACCACAATTGGGAGTTAGTGGGAGTGTACGTTGATTGTTGTTAATTGTCCACAACAATATATACTGTATAGAAAATTTCAGTTTGTTATATCACGTGACCATCAGATCAAAATTAAAAAAATGCTTTCACTCGGAGTTGAACCGAGGATCTCCACATTACTAGTGTGGCGCCTTACCAACTTGGCCATAAAAGCTACTATTTTGTGTTTTATTGTTTCCTACAACAAATGAAAACATTACAAATTAATATATATATTTATGAAAAATAATCCATGTTTCTCAATTCTGTGCTGTTTCAATGGTATTGATCAATTACATATCTTAAAAGTAAAATGTGCATAAATGCTTGTTTAATACGCATATCATATTAATTCCGCAACCTTTAGAGAGAGGCAATGAGAGATAGATACTTTTTCATTTTTATCTAAGTTTTAAGAGTTTGTTAAATCAAGAAATAGTATCTAATTAATTCTCTAGGGTGTCATATATACGCTCAATAACCACCCTGTTGAAGTATGATATTTAAAAGTTCTGTTAAAACCCCCAGGCACATAATTAACACTGTTTGAACAATACCTTTGAATTTGTTCGAACGAAATTTAAAGTAGCGCAGTTATTGTTCACATTCGACCTGTTTATAAATGAATAGGACATATTCCAGGGTTACCACCAACCTATTCATATAATGCCTCAAGTTAAAAGAACAATTCTTTAAATAAGTTACTGAAAAATAGCCCCCTCCTCATACCAACTACGAATATAGTACATTATTTAATGACTGGACGTATGATTCGCTATGTTAAAACTCTCCACATTACTGTTTTTTTTTGTTGGTGGTTAAGACTGTTGCACTTTCACTTCGCCTTATTTTCCAGAATGGGACATATCCTGCCAATTGCTCTGTAAGGGAAAACTGTCGCTATTATTCATCATCTATATGAATCCCATACAGGAGTAATAATGTAACAAGGTCACTCTTGAAATTCTATTATCAAAAATTTCAGGAGTGACCGAAATTAACATGCAACATATTGTCTAAAACGTCGTAAAAACATTTTTGTTGAACGAAAGAGCATCCTCCAAACGACGAGTCTTATATACGTTATCCATCACCTTTAAAAAGTTAGCTAAACGTGCGATGTCCATCTTAACAGAACTTGGTACATTAAAAACAGGAATTTTCAAAATTATGGAGTAAAATTACAAGGAACTAAATATTATCTATAGAGGATGATCATATTATGAATCAAAAGAAGGCAAGAATCGAACCGACCACAAGAACTAATCCAAATATGTTCTCTAGTTCAATTCTATTCGCACCGTTCTCGTTTACAATAACACTGTAAACTTCCGATCCAGACTGCGAGGTGCCACTACTTGTTGCTTGGAGAACTGTTGGAACGGTGACAGACAGCGCTTGAGATGACGATTGGAAGATATATGTAGAACTGCTTGAAGAAACTCCCTTTGATGAGTTTTGGAAAGCTTCACCCTCATTAGTTTTCGATCCAGTGGAATCGTTGGTATTATCAGATGCATCAGAAACATCGGCACCAGAGGTAGCAGTTGCCTTCACCCGGGCTTCTTCGCATTCCTCACACACCTCTGTTGTGGTAGTCATTGAAGAAATGGTGGTGTATCTATGTTGATTCTTCTCTGCATCCTCACATTCCTCACATTCAACCGTAGTGGTGACTTGAGCACCATCCTCACAATCTTCAGTTGTAGTGGTATATATAGCAGTTTCAGAAGCCTGGTTCTCCTCACATTCGTGACATGTTATAGTAGTAGATGTCTCGAAGTGAATCGTGCTCATCTCATCTGAACCAATAGTGGTTAGAATAGTGGTGTAGTCTGGAGCATCAGTAGTCGTTGTGGTAGTGGTACCATTACCACTAACTGCAGAAGAAATATCAGTGGTGTTCTTGATGTCATCCTTGGTAGAACCATCCCAGCAATAGTTGGTAAAACATTGCTGACATTCCTCTGGCCAGTCCAGTCCAAGTTTTTCTTGTTTACGTCTCATAACGGCACAACCAACACAACCTAGGAAATCAGGATCATCAGTAAAATTTCCTTGAGTGGCTGCTTCGAAACCATTCTTAATAAGAGCTAAACGTTCCTCAGCTGTGAAAGAAAGTTGTAGAGTACTGACGTTTGACGCATATGAATGAGCAACATTAGGTAGGTAGACCATTAGAGGAGGAACATACAGCAAATCTGTTAGATTGGATGCATCACAACCAAAGAACACAGGCTTTTTATTCAAACCTAACTCAACAAAACTGTCAATATCTGGGACATATGGGAAAGCATCATACTTACCGGCCTCAGTAAATTGACGCTCATATGTGTATTGCAGAGAGTCACCATTTGGATATAAGTCATCCGCATCTGCAGTTTGATCTAATGCAAACACGACATCAACCTCACGTTCCTTCTTCATGACAGGGATGAATGGGATAACCTGTCCATCAATACCACCATCAACTAAGAGTAGTTTTTCGTCTGTGACAAATGTGGTGTCAGAGCCGGCATCATAATTAGTAGTATCCTTAAATGGATTTGGAGAATAAATGGCCAGGGTACGGTCAGCATTGGTGCTCGAATTACCAAGGAACAACGTAGCAAGTTGATCAATGACTGCATTGTAGTAAGCAGAGTTGGCCTGTTCAACGTATTCGATCAAGTTGGTACATGTACCAATCATGAAGTTAACATTATCATAACCTTCAACACACTGACCTGGTGTTACTGGAGAACCATTCGAAACCTCAGTACCAAGATATTTAATATCGGCAAAACTCTTGATAGATGATTCCCAGGAGCCAAAGTCATACGGAGTGACTTCAATAGTTGGGGAGTCAAAGTCGACGGAGACGGTCCCTGGGAGTTGAGCCTTTCCAAGCTGGATTAGATATGGCATTTCAGCGTTTGTGAAAACATCTGTTTCTTGGATAGTAGACCAGGTGTAACCAACACCGCCCTCTGGTAGAGATGGGAAGAAGTAGTACGAGAATGCAAGACCCCAAACGTCAGCAAGTGATGTAGGGAAACCGGCTGCAGACTTCTCGCCCAGGGCGCTGGAAATATTCTCGAATCTCTGATTAGTGAAAGCAGTATCACTACCACCTGGTGTTAAAGCGGATTGCTCAATGTCCCAGATAGAGCCATCATTGTCACCCATCTGATTGATAATATCTTGAACAGAGGTCCAATTGTTGAAAACAACGGTACTGGTGAACCAAGAACCACCAGAGATGGCGGCAAGGTAGGTTGTACCCTGTAGCAGACCACCGAGACCATGCTCATTGGCACCATCCGTCCTATCGTCCATGGCAGCAACCATACCAGCATCACCAAACGTAGCTCTGTAACCACCACCAGAGGCTGCAATTGCCACCCTAGGAACATTAGAAGATTCACTGAAGAGAGAGTCTAAGATCGACTTGTCACTGAAAGTTGAAGTAGCGCGGGTTAGGAAAGTCTTCAAGGCCTGCTGTGTAACAGCATCTCTCTTGGCTACCCAACTAGATTCCGCAGGAGATAGACCGTCAGCAGCTCTAATTATGTTTAAATCATCCGCACATTCGACGGTAGCCGGAGCATAACTATTTGTTGGCGACCATGCATTCGCAGTCTGCGTGACTGCCAGAAGCGCAGTCGAGTACAACAAAGTCTTTAGGTACATAATTCGTTTATAGTCCTAGATCTTGTATATGTATCTCTTTTTATAGTTCTTAAACCCAGAAATAAAATACATCTAAAATATAGCACAATTTTTGATAAAAACGCCTTAAAAGACCTGAAAACGATATATTAATTAGATCATATTTTTCTTGCTTTTATAGATATTTATTTCCTGTTGGCCCAGAGTTCTTGGCGTGTTTACCAAGCACGGAAACGTCGAGCCTGTTCCCAGATATCATCTAAGGTGCGATTGTGCTAGTTGGCTTCTTGCTACAATGGGAATCCATAGGTAGAGACGTAGGTGCAAACATATCCTTGGTTTTCATATTGATCGATTCAATAACAAACTCTGTGCTATTAAGTTCGTCGTTTATCCTTACTGTGTTTTAAGTGAACCCAAACAAGGCATTCAATCACTGTCGAAGTCATCGCACGCTGTCAACTACGCGTCTTCCCGAAGAACAGCCCGTGCAACTGGAAAGACACGCCTGCGCAACCGAAAAAGAGACGCGACTCCATCCCGAAAAGTCGATGGAACGAACAACAACCGGCAAATCAAATACCATGAGGGGCATTTACTAGAGATCGTAACCTAGATCAGAAATAGAGTTACGGGATGTCTCCCCAGACAGTAACATACCACTTTTTCCTGTTGAAATACTTTAGTAGGAAATGTGGCTGTGCATCGTTATTCTGGGTGTGGATAGCCGGTTAAACCGGTCACAACTGGCACTGCCTGTTTACAAGGAAGTTCTCAATAACTGAGAAAGAGGGTGACCAACATTTGATTCTACCGATTTGAGGTGCGTGGCTCTTAGAGAATATGTCGCATATGCTAGAAGGAATATTTGCTATCAATTATTATACTAAGGTATATAAAAAAAAAATTAGATTAAGGCAGTGATAAAAGCAGAGATCATAATGGATATGAAAACATTATCGAAAGATAATCTGTTTGCAACGTTCTCATTAACAAGCACAGTGTAGCCCGACAGACCGGCGTTTGTAGCCTCTTGCAGAATTATCGGAATCGTGACTGAAGGCGTTTGGGAAGCGGCAACGGACACACTACCTGGATTTTTGGAAGGGATATCTGAATAATAATGTTCACGAGAGTTAGTTGCATAGTTTGCAAGTGGCTTAGGAACATTTGTTTCAATTGAAAATTTTGGAACGTTTACTTCGGTTGAAACTTTTGGAATAGAAGTGAGAACACCCTTGGCAGAGACTTTACCCTTGCATTCATCACACGACTCAGTTGTAGTTGTAAAGGAAGAGACAGTCACATATTTGTGTTGAGTATTTTGTGATTGGTTGCCATCGCCATCAGTGATGTATACTTCAGTGTTAGCCGCTTCTCTATTTTCACATTCATGGCATGTCACTGTTGTTGATGTTTCAAAATGAATTGTGCTCATTTCTTCAGGGTCAATTGTAGTTAGGATAGTCGTGTATTCAAGACCGTGCGTAGAAGTGACGGTTGTAGAGTTCTCACTAACTACTGAAGAAATATTGGTTGTGTTCTTGATATCATCCTTGGTCGAACCATCCCAGCAGTAGTTGGTAAAACATTGCTGACATTCCTCTGGCCAATCCAGCCCAAGGTTCTCTTGCTTACGTCTCATAACAGCACAACCAATGCAACCGAGAAAATCTGGGTCATCAGTAAAATTATTCCTGGTAGCGGCCTCAAACCCATTCTTGATCATACCAAGGCGTTCCTCTGCTGTGAATGACAATTTGGTAGTACTAATGTTGGATGCATAGGAATAAGCAACATTGGGTAGGTACACTACAAGAGGAGGCACATACAACAGGTCAGTTAAATTAGAAGCGTCACAACCAAAGAACATAGGTCTCTTATTGTATCCTAGTTCGACGAAACTTTCGGCGTCTGGGACATATGGGAAAGCATCATACTTACCAGCCTCAGTAAATTGACGTTCATATGTGATGCGAGCTGAGTCTCCCGTTGGGAAGTTTTCGTCATAATCTGAGGTATAATCAAAGGCAAAGACCACATCAATATCACGTTCTTTTTTCATTATCGGTGTGAATGGAATAACCTGGCCATCAATACCACCATCAACTAATAGCAGCTTGTCCTCAGTAACGAAAGGTGTCTCTGATTTGAAGTCATAATTGGATGTATCCTTGAAAGGGTTTGGCTCAAAAATAGCGAGAGTACGTTCTGGACTACTACTAGAATTCCCAAGGAACATTGTGGCCAATTGATTAATAATTGTGTTGAAATAAGCTGAATTTGCTTTCTCAACCGTCCCAATTAGATTAGTGCATGTGCCAAGAATAAAATTAACATTGTCAAATCCTTCCACACACTTACCTGGAGTAACAGGTGCACCGTTAGAAACCTCAGTACCAATGTACTTGATGTCGGCAAAACTTCTGAGAGCAGGATCCCATGACCCAATATCGTATGGCGTAACTTCAATAGTTGGCGAGTCCGTGGTAACATCTGATGTTGCAGAATCCTGTGCTTTTCCAAGTTGGATTAGGTATGGCATTTCAGCATTCACGAAAGCATCTGCTTCCTGGAGAGTAGACCAGGTGTAACCAATCCCATCCCCTGGTAGAGTTGGGAAGAAGTAGTGGGAGAAAGCCAGACCCCAAACATCAGCCAATGATGTTGCAAATCCTGCTGTTGCTTTTTCTTGAATAGCTTTTGAAATGTTGCTAAATCTTTCGTTGGTGTACGCAGTATCAGCCCCGCCCGGAGCTAGAGCAGACTTTTCAATGTCCCAGATAGACCCATCATTATCCCCCATCTGGTCGATGATGTCTTGAACGGATGTCCAGTTGTTATAGATCAACGTAGTTGCAAACCAGGACCCCCCTGAAAGGGCAGTTAGGTATGTTGCACTTTGTAAGAGACCACCAAGACCATGCTCATTGGCACCGCGTGTTCTATCATCCATAGCTGCAATCATACCAGCATCACCGAATGTAGCTCTGTAACCACCACCAGAGGCTGCAATTGCCACCCTAGGGATATTGGAGGATTCACTGAAGAGAGAGTCTAAGATCGACTTGTCACTGAAAGTTGAAGTGGCGCGGGTTAGGAAAGTCTTCAAGGCCCGCTGTGTAACAGCATCTCTCTTGGCTACCCAACTAGATTCCGCAGGAGATAGACCGTCAGCAGCTCTAACGATATTAGTGACGTCTGGACAGTTAACCACAGCAGGGGCATAACCATTTGTAGGTGACCATCCTTTAGCCATGTGGGCTATTGCAAGGAGAGCCACGGAGGACAACAATTGATTTAAGTACATATCTTGCAGGAAGCGAAGGACGTATTTATTCGATAGCTATCCTTCTTGATTGTAAAGTTATTCCCAACCAAACAAACAAAAAAACCTTGTTCAAAGAGACCCGGAATATTCTCAATTTCAGCATGCTTTTATATCTCTTTCTCTTCGAACGTGGTTTGAATATCTATATCATCAACAATGTCTAATGTTGCAATGCGTATATTTTCTTGGCTTTAACAACATACAATCCAGCAAACAAACATGAGTCCATTGATGAGAACAGATAAATAATCGAATATGGCATTAGACAGGGTCTTGTTTCTTGGGATCATCGTATTTCTCGGTACAGTCTTTTACGCGTACCCGAATGAGGCATTCAGTCATCGCGCGGCGCAAACTCCGCATCTTCCAGTGAAAATACGCACATCCTAAAAAAGCGGAACGACTGTATCCCGAAAAGTTGATATATCGAATGCCAACAGAGTATATTGGGAACGACATGACGCGTCTTCAAATTTAATGTGGATCAGCCTGCTATTAGGAACAACTGTGTATAGTTTGTTCTAACAGTGATTTCCTCAGTTATTCTTGAAGTAGCCGCACAGCTGAGAGGCTGACTTCCGAACGATTTTTCTTGTAACTGCACTAATGCTTATCATTAACTACAACGGTTTTTTTTGAGGAGAGATAGTTGTTAGTTACTAGAAAATATGTACTGCAGACATGGACTATAAACGCGAAAATCAACGCGATTCCCGTGTTTGTTTATTATCCACGAAGATGTTACATGGTTATATTCCATTGTCCCTCCGATAATATCGGATTATTAACTCATATTCTTTTGAAAAACCCTCTACGTAATGGAGACTGAAATCTGCTAAACACAGATCAATAGTATTACGATCCATATGCTATATGGAGATGCTGCTGCAGAAGAAATTCGGAGGTGAATGTCAACAGCGAATGGTTAAAGCAGTAGACGATTACTATACATACACCTTTATCACACCTAACACAATCCATCACTAATGTGGGATCATACCATCCTTTCCTGCAAGACGTCCAGTGCTAGTTGTCTGCGCCTGTCCTGAACATCAGGGGCCACTTTTTTGGCCCCTCTTTGTTCGGCTATATCATTTCCCTTATCCACATCAGTACCTTCAAACCCCTGTATCAATGCATACCTTACGCATACAATATCATACACCTTGTCGAATACTGGTCTCAATACGGGCTTAATCAAATCTGGGAAGAAGTATATTAACTGGAATGTATCAGATGCGTCACCGACCACTGGTGTATAGTAGTCTGTGTGGTTACCTGTAGCACTAGCCGGCAGGGTCTGGTAGAAACGCAAGTACACCCAGCAAGAAAAAAAAGTTATCCAGATGGATAAGAGATTTGAAAAGTGGCGGAACACGATGAGTTGTGTGACTGTCATGAACGATAGGACGAGGATAGGTAGTAGCTTGAACCTGAAATTCTTACTGAGGAATGCCGGTTTGTTCACATTTATAATAGTGGTTTCCGGAAGGAGCTGCCTGTATATGATGGGGAACCCGATCAACACCGTGTAGTTACCGTCCAATGGAACATGCAGGTCGACCAAGTTTGGGAGGACGAAATGACCTGCAACTGTAACGAGCATGACGAGCAAGTTGGTAATGGAGCCAATTGCTATGGTAAATTTGAACATTTCGTTCGAGCTGTTCCAATTTTTCTCAATGAACGACCCACCTATCAACAAATTGGCGAGGTTCAGGATGAATTTACAGACACTCGTGTCCACGAGGTTCGACAGTACTATCGAGTATGGGTACTTGAGGATATCAGCCGGAACCAATTGCAGTACAGGATTCTGAATAGACGCAAAGGCGACAACAGTCTCATCTGTATTCATTGAGTAGTATGTCGAGCATCGCAATACAAACAACGTCAACGTTAGGACGATGTATGCTCCCGTCAGACATTTTGTGGCGATAGGAATTGATTTGTAGTCCAATATGGACTTTGGTACAGAGATATCAATATAACTGTTGTGGAATTCCATGTGATCTAATAGGTTTCTATGTTCCTCCTTTGTTGTAAAAAACCAGAATTGTCTATTGTCCCTTGACACAATTACGTATACCTGTGGCTGTCTTGAAATCTGGCCAAATATTCGATTCCCCTTGCTGCACAGGGCCGCACGCTACCTCGTGCATAGTGATAACACATCGCAGTTTGGGCCTGTTAGTAGGACCTTGCATTTGACCCGATTAATGATTATTAAATGACTAGTCTCATGGATAAACTGGGTCCAGCCTGTATATCACGAACCAGATGGTTATCTGGATTGCTTACGAAACCTTTCTTCTGTGTGTTCGCTTGTATCCTGAACCACAGACGGCCCTCCATAATAACGATCGCAAAACTCACCAGGCGGCGACTCCGCGATGTCAACGGGACACTGCGCAGCGCTTTCTAACCTCGATAGGGTGCATGTGAAAATCGCAGTTTGGTGATGTTGTGAGTACAGTATGACCATTAGACTGCTTTATATATATGTATATGTGTGTATGATGGGATATTGAATACCACAGAAGCTAACTTCATATCTACGGATCAGACATCTTTATATTCACAAGTGGCGGTCGAACTACTTCATATTTACGGATAGACGTGTCATCTTATATCGACACCGAGAAGAAAAAGCATTACCGCACCAAAGCACAGAAGCACCAAAAGTATACATATAACGCACACATGCCCGAAGACACACACGCCCAGAAAGTTACCAAACCCCAAACGCTTCGCAAATCTCGCACCAAAAAAGCGACCCGCCTCTCTGAGGACCAAATACGTCTCAATCATGTCTCCTCTGAGAAGAAGCGCCGTGAGCTAGTGCGGGCCATCTATGATGAACTCGTCACGCTCGTCCCGGGTCTACAGAAGAACGAGAACCGCTCAGAACTCATCATATACCAAAAGACAATAAGCTACCTCTCGTGGCTCTACAAAAAGAATGCGCAGTTGAGACAACAGATACAAATGCAGGCGCAAACCCAAACACAAGCGCAGACACAAACGCCTGGAATCGAATTCTCTGAGGAGCTGGTCTGGGAGCTGCCGGAGAGCGCTACGCGGCCGGACACGAAGTAGCAAAACTATCTGTATAAAAACAGAAGACATATATATAAAAGTAATGCATGAGATAATGAACCAAAAATAATCAAGAGATAGATAGAATATGTGCTAAAATATTAAGGTAATTCAATTATGAAAACATTCCTGATCACGTGCCCCACTGTTCGGGAACAAAAAAATATCGACCTCGGTGAGGATTGAACTCACGATCTTGCGATTAACAGTCGCACGCCTTAACCAGCTTGGCCACGAAGTCTACTAATTTATGAAAAATTTACGGTTATGATAAATGATAAAGTTAAAATATTAATGATTAATTAACCAACATTACCATTAAGGTATTATGAACGCCACGGAATGCCACCTTCTAGAAAGTGACTTGTTTCATATATGGATATTTCGTTAATTTAAATTAACTTGAATCTGAAATCATGTTAGGACTATTGAACAGGTGGCTGTACTGTTTAAACAATTCTATTGTATTTTAGTGAAGCCTTCAGGGTGGGTGCTATAGGCAATTAGCGAAGTTTCCAGATTGTCGTTGGATGATAAAGGTATGCACTATTATATGAAATTTAAGAGCAGTTTTAACTTCTCGAAATTGTAGTTGCCTATTAGAACAGCTGCACCACACCTTAACATACACATTGGCATATGCGGTGTACAGGAATATTCTGCGCTTACAACCCTGTTTAAGAGTCCATAAATGGAGTTATATGGGTTATAAAATACCCAAATCTGTTAAGAAATGAAGATTTTTCATTAGGAAAGCATGTATGTATGCGCTGTATATGTTTGGATTGATTTGTTATGGAGAAATTATGATTCTAAAACGAAACAAATATTGACACAGGGGGTAGATCGGCAGATTGAATTCGGGGTGTATCGATATATCAGACCTGTAGCTGTGTGTACGGAAAACGTTCACCTTATCAGCCATATAGCTATGTGCCATTTTTTTTTTTGATTGGGTTTGGGTAGTTTTTGACTGAGCTTTGGAGTTCATAATATGCCCTTTCCCACATACTTAGAGCGCGACAATCGATCCAGTATTGGGTATGTGTAATTGTGGGCATCATGCATCATTATAAAATGGTGCCATTACACTTCTTACAGTCAAAATGACTCTGGTTTGACTTTCTTTAACTTTTTGGATCTGGACCGTGGAAATGATGGTTCACTGAAGGTGTCCAAATCAGGTCGGTAGCTTGTGGAAAACAGATTGATTGACGTGTATAGAGGATGCTTTAACAATTATGGGTGATGTGTTTCTTATTTTATAGTAGTCACACTTTATCTGAGCTCAAAATAGAAGAGCAATGACTGCTCGAAGACATAATTGCTATTCCCTTTGCGATTTTTTTCGAGGGTTATTCTGGTTTCATTTGACTGAAAATGTCACTATATAGTTATGTCTGATGTCTGAAGTTTATTACGTTTTCTTTAGAACCTATCGGATATGCTGTTTGGTCTATTTCTGTGTGATGGTTGCTTCGAGATGCATTTATTCAAAGGGCGACATCCGAGTGAAAAAAAATACAATCATTCTATACAACAAGAGAAGAACAAGAGAAGAACAAGAGAAGAACAAGAGAAGAACAAGAGAAGAACAAGAGAAGAACAAGAAAAACAAGAAGAACAAGAAGACGAGACAATAACCGGGGTAAATGAGTTCTAATTTACTTCTAGACTCGGGAATGCTCACGCATATTGATGACGATGCCATGCAGGATATCATAAAAGGTGACTTTCCGACTTTCAAAAGATGGGTGTACTCCATGTGCATCCAATTAAAACGGGCGGAAGCAGAGCGCGACACTCTAAAGTTAACCCTAAAAGCTTTGAAAGAGAAAACACGTAAGTTAGAACAAGAGTTGGAGCAATCATTAGGGCGACCCAATGCTTCTCGCAAGCGATTACGGATATCAGAGGACGAAGGGAGAAAACGACAACGTCTACTAGACGAGGAAGGATGCATGTTGACATCTATGCGTAAAGACGACCACAATATGAACAATTGCGACCTCAAAAAGTTACTCTATAAGCCTGGGCATGCCTTAAGTTTTGTTGAGAGTGTTATCAGTTATATTAAGTCCGAAGGAGGCACGAACTTTCTTACTGCCTTGATTAAGTTGCACGGCGACAGGCTAACAACCTTAACAAATCTTCTAATATGTTATGGTCTGGTCGTTCAAAAGACAATATTAACCAAACGGGAATCATCATTTGGGGACTCCGGCTATATACATCAGGCAGAATTCTCCTGTGCCTTCTGTCATGCTGTTATTCATGTTTTGAAACAGAAGAATGGAATGTTTTTTCTGTTCGAGTCCCAGGATGGGATTCACGTCTGCAATATGGAGGGTTTACTACAACCAAAGAGTTTGTTTATGAAAACGTTTCAAAACAGATTACCGAATGAAAATGTTCAAACATTTCTGCAGGCTATAGATGATAATATTGACCACATCAATGCTTTCACAATGGTTCATGGTGTTATAACAGACATTGGGAATGTGCATGAAGCCCTGTTCTCACTTCTTTCCTACCGAGATTCAGTTGTCAAAAGCTTTAGTAGGACTAGTGAAGACGAGGCAGCCTTCAAATATGAAGCAATGGAGACAATATGGCGTACTTTAGAATTGGTAGAGAAGTATAGGGCGATGGTTAGCAAACTTGGCGTGACGTTCCCTGGACTTGAAAACGTTTCAGGGGAGGAACAAGAGGATATTTTGACCAAGAGAGGAGGACAGAGTGCGTCTAGTAGCATGAGTAGAGCAGACTAGACTTGTTTCAAGAGGGGGAGACGCGCAGCTGAGACTGGTGTGATAGCACATACATATGTTATTTGTGTATCGTTGCAATGGCACAGGTTCACGCAAGACAGGTGGAACTCGGGCAGCTAGCGGCGATTGTGAGTATGCGAGTTGACAGAGGGTCCAGACATATATTAACATACATGTTGTCCGAATACAGGTTGAAATGAAGCATATATTGTCATTGGGAATGGAGTTTCTGATAACCTTGTTCATGGAAACTTGCCTTATAAATCTACACGAGAACGAACACGAACACGAACACGAATTTCAACAAGAGGATGCCGGAAACGTCCTCAAAGTTCCTGTGCCCTCCGCGGGTATTCCCGATCCATCGTACACGATAAAAAAATGGCGTCTTGTGCTTGAAGGTACTGGATAACGGACCAAAAATGGGAATATAACGATGCAGGATAGCACTGGATAACGAACCAAAAATGGGAATATAACGGCGCAGGATAGCACTGGATAACGAACCAAAAATGTGAATATAACGATGCAGGATAGCACTGGATAACGGACCAAAAATGTGAATATAACGATGCAGGATAGCACTGGATAACGGACCAAAAATGTGAATATAACGATGCAGGATAGCCCTGTCCTTACTACCCGTGATCACAAGACGCATATATGAACAGTTACCTGCTCATGTACCCCTATGTAAATGCACAGCTGCATTCCAGGCAGACATAACATACCTATACCCCTGTGTAAATGCACGGTTGCATTCCAGGCAGACATAACATACCTATACCCCTGTGTAAATGCACGGTTGCATTCCAGGCAGACATAACATACCTATACCTCCCTATATAAAATGCACAGCTGCAATCGACACAGACCCCACAACTGCTTATATACCCCATATATAAAATGCACAGCTGCATTATAGACAAAAATAACTATACTCCCCCCACCCTGCCCATCACGTGCACTCCCCAACCACCATACACAACCGTCATGGGCGGCACCACACCTAAAACACAAGACCGCCAAAACACAGAACCGCCAAAACACAAGACCGCCAAAACACAGGACGGCGATAACACAAGACCACCAAAACACAGGACGGCGATAACACAAGCGTTCACGCCTCTACATACCCCGTAACCACAGTAACAACAAACACAGTGCACGAACTCCTTATCCCTTTATACAAGGACAAGCACCCGAGTGCCATAGCACAAGGACAAGCACCCGAGTGCCATAGCACAAGGACAAGCACCCGAGTGCCATAGCACAAGGACAAGCACCCGAGTGCCATAGCACAAGGACAAGCACCCGAGTGCCATAGCACAAGGACAATCGCACCAGAACAAGCACCCCAGCACAATCGCACCGCCCCTTGCCTTCCCAGCAGAGCAGAGCAGAGCACAAGAACAAACGCCACACGCCACATGCCAAACGCCAGAGTCAGGCACCCATCTTCACATGCACAGGCATAGGTATACAATCACATACAATCACATACACACAAGCAATCGCGTAGCACGCCCACCCATCTTCACATGGCAACACGCGCGCAACTCCGAGCCCCGCACGCGCAACAATACACGCACGCGCAACAATACACGCACGCGCACAATACACAGGTCAAGGCAATAAAGAGTGGCGAGATGCCCGCGGTGGGGGGCAGAGGAGAGCAGCGCAGAGCAGAGCAGAGGGAAGAGCGCGGCGCCCAACTTTCACATGCACACACGCCCACACACCCTGCACCCACACACCCTACACACCCAGACACCACCGCGGCGATAAGCTCGTTTCCGCCGGTTTCTAGGCGCGCGTGGTGATCCGTGCGCCGTTGTCTGTGTCGTGCGTGGTGATGACGGGGGAGGGGGGTCTGTGCGGTGCGCGGTGCGCTGCGGCGCGGTCTGTGTGCCTATCTCTCCTATCTCTCCTGCCACGCCGCCACGCCGCCACGCTGCCACCGCGCGTTGCCCGTCACGCCGCTGCCGCCCCCACGCGTCTGTTGTCAAGTTGCGCCCGCGCCACATCGCCTGGGCGTTTGTGCTGGGGCGGTTGTGCTGTTGTCCTAGGGTATTCGAGCCCTCGTACATTTATATAAATACACGGGTGGGCGTTTGCCCTGGTCCTGTCCGCTGTATTGTATTGTCCCTCCCTCTCCCTCTCCCTCTTCTCTCCCCTCCCCTCCACCACACGCTATACACACTCCACGATGTCCGGTGTTCCGCAGTTCAGAGACGACTCGTCGCTCGGGAACAGCAGCGAGCACGAGTACGATGGTCACGAGGCGTATAGCAGGCAGGGCACCGCCAACAGGAAGGCGGTGGCGTCACGTGACAGTGCCAGTGACAACCGCATAAACACCGTCACAACGCTGTCCAACACGCCCTCCTTCGCTGAGATTTCGCCCGAGGGCGCGCAGCAGCTCGCCGACGGCAAGAAAAATGACGATGTGTTTTACAGTGAGGAGAAGATCGCTTCTAACGAGGAGAACAGCAGCGGCGACCTCGTAGCCGCCAAGGTCGGCGGCAATGCGGGTGGCAATGCGAATGCCTCGGATCATGACAACGACCGCATCTTCATCAAACCCGTGAACGACGAGGACGACACCTCCGTCATGATCACGTTCAACCAGAAGATCTCGCCGTTCATCATCATCCTGACGTTTGTCGCCTCGCTGTCCGGGTTCCTGTTCGGTTACGACACGGGGTACATCTCCTCCGCGCTCGTGTCCATCAACACAGACCTCGACAACAAGGTTCTGACCTACGGCGACAAGGAGATCATCACCGCCGCGACGTCGCTCGGCGCGCTCATCTCCAGCATCTTCGCCGGGACAGCCGCCGACATATTCGGCCGCAAGCCCTGCATCATGTTCTCCAACGTGATGTTCGTCGTCGGCACCATCATACAGATATCCGCACACAAGTTCTGGCAGATGGCCGCCGGCCGCCTGATCATGGGCTTCGGCGTCGGCATCGGCTCCCTCATCTCGCCGCTCTTCATCTCCGAGATCGCGCCCAAAATGGTGCGTGGAAGACTCACCGTCATCAACTCGCTGTGGCTCACGGGCGGGCAGCTCATCGCTTACGGTATCGGCGCGGGGCTCACACACGTCCACAACGGCTGGCGCATCCTCGTCGGCCTCTCCTTGATCCCTACGTGTTTGCAGTTCGCCTTCTTCCTCTTTTTGCCAGACACGCCCAGGTACTACGTCATGAAGGGCAAGTTCGAGGACGCCAAGAAGGTGCTGCGCAGGTCCTACGTCGACACCACGGACGAGATCATCGACCAGAAGATCGACGAGCTGCGCGCGCTCAACCACTCCATCCCGGGCAAGAACAAGGGCGCACAGGTCTGGAACACCATCGTCGAGCTGCACACCGTGCCGTCAAACCTCAGGGCACTCATCATCGCATGCGGACTGCAGGCAATCCAGCAGTTCACAGGTTGGAACTCGCTCATGTACTTCTCGGGAACCATCTTCGAGACAGTAGGGTTCTCTAACTCATCAGCGGTGTCCATCATCGTCTCCGGCACAAACTTCATCTTCACACTGATCGCATTCTTCGCCATCGACAAGATCGGCAGACGTGTGATCCTGCTCATCGGCCTGCCCGGTATGACTGTCGCCCTCGCCATCTGCGCCATCGCGTTCCACTTCATCGGCATCAAGTTCGAGGGGAACGACGCAGTCGTCACCCACGCAGGGTTCTCCTCCTGGGGTATCGTCATCATCGTCTTCATCATCGTCTTCGCCGCATTCTACGCCCTCGGCATCGGTACCGTCCCATGGCAGCAGTCGGAGCTGTTCCCACAGAACGTGAGGGGTATCGGCACCTCCTACGCAACCGCCACAAACTGGGCCGGCTCCTTGGTCATCGCGTCCACATTCCTCACAATGCTCCAGAACATCACGCCCACGGGAACGTTCGCGTTCTTCGCGGGACTCTCCGCTCTCTCAGCGGTCTTCTGCTACTTCTGCTACCCGGAATTGTCGGGACTCGAGCTCGAGGAGGTGCAGACGATCTTGACGGACGGGTTCAACATCAAGGCATCAAAGGCACTCGCAAAGAAGAGAAAACAGCAGGTGCGCAGGATGGAGGAACACATGAAGTACCAGCCCACGCAAGAGGTCATCGAGGACTGAGTGCAGGGAGGGAATGCAAATGTAAAATACATATAGATGCTTGTGCGGACGGAAAAAGAGAGACACACAGGCATGGGGGCGGTAAAGCCCATACATACGTACGTAATATTAATAATTTATTCATCTTTTAAAAATGGCAGGGGATGCGCTGATTGCTTGTGCACAAGTACACTCGTTCACCGCCCTTTCACAAGCACAATCGTTCACCGCCCTTTCACAAGCACAATATTTCGCCGCCTTTCACAAGCCCCCCCGCTATTGCCCAAATTCTTACTTTTATTACAACCTTATATAATCGCATACGGTATGTTGTGCTCTGTGAGCAATGCGACAAGCTCCTCCTGCACACGCACCGTGTTCTTGCCCTCGCGGGAGCGGATCTCGACATGGTCAAACAGGGACACAGGGATGTCGGTCTCGCACAGGTACACGTTATTCAGCGACTTAAACAGACGCAGCTGCGCAAGCGTCTCCGCATCTCGTTTTATGTAGATGTACACGGTGGCGGATGTGCGCATCCCACTGATCACCGCCGTGTCCTTGCCCGTGATGCCCACCGACAGGTGTATGTGGTTGCGCTGCATCCGGGAGAGACCGCCGCTTTGCAGGATGAGCACAGCGTTATGCAGGCTGGTGCCGTGGATGAGTGTAGCTGGAAGGTCACACGCGGACGTGACGGGAGTCAGCACTGCGGCGTCTGGCCGCAACTTCACAGAATGGCCCTGAGTCGCAGCAATGGTGTCATTCTCCTCGTCAATGACAAACCGTTTCTTGTCACTGTTTTGGACAATTCGCAATATGTCAGCGCGTGTGCACTTGTGCGTTTTGAGACGGTTGTTTGCCAGCAGTATGTCGATGCTGACGTAGCCGTTGTTGTCCATGGGAAGGCCCTCCTTCGCCGCACCATGGCGCAACAGAAACGTGAGGGCCTTGGAAATGAAGGTGTCTCTACGCTCGTCAACTTGTGGAGTCTCCATTGTGAGAGTGCTGTTTTTGATTGTGTGTTTTATTTCCTCTTTATGGTAGGGCAGATCCAATGAGGGAGGGTTCCCTCTTTTTTTATCCTGTGATCTGACTCGCTCATCTAATCGTCAAAGTTTATTAGCGTCGGTTTGTTGAGGCCGATGCGCATCATGACAAACGAGTTCAACAAAACTTTGAAGTGGATGAAACTCGCCGCGATTACAAAGCCGTAGTACAGAGCCACGCTGGTTGAACGGGACATACCGAGCTTCTCTGGAACCTTGTTCATGTACAGCAGACCGCTGATGATATAGACCACGATCTCGATAAGAAGCAAAGGCAGGTCGACCTTACTCTGGATCTTCTCAACGCCGAACTGCCAGTAGGAAACCGTGAGAGGCAGAGCGATCAGCACGGATATAAATACAACCATCATGGAGCGGTAGGAGTGCAAGTGGTGGTGCTGTGTTGTGTCCTTGAGGTTGATCATTATCATCATGACGAGATTGAGCATGAAAGTGACGATAGTGAGCAGCTTGAAGTAAAAGACGTTGTCGTAGAAGCCGTAGTACAGCAGACTGATTGCAGACACCACAAGGTAGCTCACCATTCCAAAGAGATTAATATTTCCCCACTGTGCAGACTTGGTCAAGGAGTGTGTCTTGCAAACATGGTATACCATGTTGAGGAAACTCGCCTGGAATGCGGAGGCGAGGTACAGGTTCAGTATAATGTAGTCGGTCATAGTTGTTGAGTGGTACTTGGGTATCAAAAATAGGTCCGTGAAGCATATCAAGAGGAAAAAGTAGATAAACGACGTACAGGCAGTGAGGACTAGGACAACGCTGTTCTCAGAACGGGCAGTCAAACTTTGCCTCAGAGACTCTGAGTACGAGTTTGTATAACTTGGCACTGCCAGCTCGCTCTTGCCAGCAACGAACTCACCCGACACAGAGAGACCATCCATAGTTCTCTGTCTGGTAGTGGTAGTTGTAGATGTGGTTGACATGACCGGGGGGAGATATACAGAGAGGTGGAGTTACTACAAATATAATACACCACAAGAACGAACCCGACACTATCATATAATGGCACGCATTTTGCCTGCATTCTTATATACATTTATATATAATTGTATATACCCAACGAGGCTTACTGCACCATCTCGTCTTGTTGAGCATGTGCTTTCTTAAAAGGGGAGTGCAGGAACCTAATGCCGAAATTCCCCAACAATCAGCCCAGCTTAGCCTCACGCAACACGCGTCGCTCCTTGTTGGGTTGCCAACCAGACAAGGGTTCCCTTTGCCTCGTTCGTTAGTTGCGTCGCTGTCGTTAATTCTGCGGAGTTTCCGTCACATCCTGTTTGGCCGGTGCGCTGTTTTATTTCTCCACGGAGAATTTGCCGTAGCGGAGGATGCCTGGGCGCATTTGTTGAACTAGTTGTTGTGTTGCGCGCAGGGCGGGAATTCTGTGGGCACGTGATTTGTGCCGTTTGGCAGGAGGATGGCTTTGCGCTGCTGGTTTGTGCAAGTGACACACCTGTGCTGTTGGTTTGCGGGGGGTCCAGGTGGAAT
>JAKTPZ010000029.1:37074-72668 GCA_030579215.1 Maudiozyma pseudohumilis
GACGGGGGGAGATATACAGAGAGGTGAAGTTACTACAAATATAATACACTACAAGAACGAACCGGACACTATCATATAATGGCACGCATTTTGCCTGCATTCTTATATACATTTATATATAATTGTGCTGAACATTTTCTAGTTCTGCTGAGTCCATTTTCTCTCGATTATGGAAATTTTACGAATCGTTCTCTTTTCTTATAGAGTATAAAGTTATATATGTATTATATCACGAGTCTCTTATAACAGGTTCTCTCTCTGTTCCTTAGTCTCGGTTTACCCCTTGTTCCTAGCTCGGGTTGTCGTGGCGACGCGTCCGCGGTGCGGGTAAGACTTTTCATGTCTCAGAAATAATAAATGTGTTTTACAGTGCTATAGTGCATATTCCACTATAGTCTCGCAAATTGTATATACCCAGCGAGGCTTACTGCACCATCTCGTCTTGTTGAGCATGTGCTTTCTTAAAAGGGGAGTGCAGGAACCTAATGCCGAAATTCCCCAACAATCAGCCCAGCTTAGCCTCACGGAACACGCGTCCCTCCTTGTTGGGTTGCCAACCAGACAAGGGTTCCCTTTGCCTCGTTCGTTAGTTGCGTCGCTGTCGTTAATTCTGCGGAGTTTCCGTCACATCCTGTTTGGCCGGTGCGCTGTTTTATTTCTCCACGGAGAATTTGCCGTAGCGGAGGATGCCTGGGCGCATTTGTTGAACTAGTTGTTGTGTTGCGCGCAGGGCGGGAATTCTGTGGGCACGTGATTTGTGCCGTTTGGCAGGAGGATGGCTTTGCGCTGCTGGTTTGTGCAAGTGACACACCTGTGCTGTTGGTTTGCGGGGGGTCCAGGTGGAATCGTGTGTTCAACAAGGAGCTACAGTTTGCCGATTTACTGGGGGCCGTTGGGTTATGGGGTTGTTTGCTGGGCGCGGCGATGGGCCGTGCTGTAGCTGTGCTGAAGCTGGGCGGAGGGGCTGGACTCGGAGATGTCCCAGATGCAGTTGTCGCTGTTCGATTGTGCTTGACTGGACATGAGGGTTTTAACTTTGGGTTTGCGCAGGCCCATGCATACGATCTGCCTTAGTTTTCGGCAGAGGCGGACAACTCCGTCTCTTTGGCGGAAGTGGTGCCCTCCGGTGAAGGAGATGCGGTCTGACACTGACAGAGGTTGAAGGTCCAGTGGCGAGTATATGCTAGAGACTGGATTCGTAATACTGTGTTCTGTAAGGGTGATTTGCATTAATTCTTCCAAGAGGCTAGTGTTGTAAGAGAAGGTGTGTGGTCTGTTATTGTAGGGTAAAGTTGGAATGGCATCTAGCCGTGTTTGAGGGCGATTCGCTAATTTAAAATAGGTATAATCATTGGTGTGTGTGCTTGTATGGGAAGATGTATTGCCATTACTCGGCGAGGTACCACATCCCTTGTTTGTATCGTAAACGCAATTAAATAGCGGCTTGTCAAGAGTTTGTTGTATTAATTTTGTGTTATCAATGTATATTCTACTTGAGGTCATTATACTGTTATTATTAGGTTTGTTGTTGTATTGGATGTGTTTTGCTTTTTTGTTCCTGGTTAAAGATGGGGTGAGAATCTGATAGTTCTTTATTTTTTGTACTTCAAATTTATTATATTCAATATTTTCCTAATATATATGCTGACATTTTTAATATTTACTATATTTTTCACACATCTGAAAAACAAAAAAATTAAAAAAAGGGGGGGGGATTATAAACAAGACAAACGGGTCAACGACATGCAATGAACTCTCCGGTGAATGAAACTATTCGCTACATCTCCTTCCCACCTCCCAATCTCAAATATTTCTCTTTGAGCGGCTGCTATGGACGATCAGATGATTTATTACCCGCATCGTCCCTAAATTGCACAAGTGAGAAAAAACAGCGGTGATCAAAGAAGGGGAAAAATATACGGAACTTCCCTTGAAGCCCTGTAGCGAACTCGAACATTCAAAGGTTAAAAAAAAGGAGACCGTTAGAGAGCGTTGTGTTATTCAGTTCAAAAGAAAGCCACCACAAACCACACTGGCATTGCTGTAGCATATTACCAGTTGCTCCGAATCAGAAATTGCATATCAATCCTTTAATTTACCAAAACTTGCTTACAAAACCCTTAGGTAAGCAAACTTCGAGAAAAAAACAAGACATTCCTAAAAGGGAGTTACATTTAATTACCGGAGTTCTCATAAAAAGGAATACCGAGGACGTACGTATGCAGAGAAACAACAACTTACATTCAGTGCACCTTTAACGATTGTCATTTTTTTGAACCAACTATTATTACTTTTTTTTTTTCAGTGAAGCATAACCAAGTCACCCCCCGAAACCTTCACAACGAAGCTTTCCATTTGAGATTTACGATCTCTATTTATTAATATTCGCATATCTGGTATATTCTGTAGCCAATCAACCCACAGAATTATAATTAATATAGTCCACAATGATTTTCTTTAAGGACGGTATAAATCTTAACACAAGGCCGTTACTCCCAACTGATGAGGATAAACTGAATCTCAAACTAGGCAAAGGTCACAAAATAGCAGATTCTCCAGATGGGCCGAAGAAGAATGGAGTAGCAAATTTAGGACTGGAACATCTCAACAAAGAACTAAGCATGGCCCAACGAAGCTCTTCGAACAGAAACATGGAGGACCTCTTAACAGGGAAATCCAAGTATTCACAACAAAAGGCTCTAACAGACACGAATAATTTCATAGAAAACTTCAACCGCTCAGAAGCACACAAGAAACACTCCTCTCCATTGAAGCAGGACTACAGTCTCGAGGAAGTTAACGAAAATAATGACCAGAATATGAACGATGATCAAGTATCTCTAGGGAGTGTAGACAATACAATGAACGACACTGAGATTGCTGAATCAGTACCGAAGTTAGAAATCGAGCAAAGTAATGTAAAACCACCAAAACCAATAACATCCGATGGAATGTCAATGGATCAGACCACCCAGAAAAGATACGACGAATGGGCTGACAGAGGCGCCGCCAAAATAGTCCAAGAAGTAACTAATCCAAAAACTGGTGAGACATACAAAAAGACTGTTAAGAAGGGTATAAAAGATTTCAAATTTGGAGAGATGATTGGGGATGGTGCATACTCTACTGTCATGCTGGCAACATCGATTGACACAGGAAAGAAATATGCTGTAAAAGTGTTAAACAAAGCATACCTAATTAAGCAGAAAAAAGTGAAATATGTCAATATCGAAAAAAATGCCCTCCAAAGGGTAAACAACTCGAGGTCGGTCATCAAATTATTCTTCACATTTCAGGATGAGGCAAGTTTGTATTTCTTGTTAGAATATGCCCCAAATGGTGACTTTCTATCTCTAATGAAGAAATTTGGATCTCTTAACGAGACGGCAGCATGCTACTATAGTGCGCAGATAATCGATGCAATTGGATATCTTCACATACACGGAATAATCCACAGAGATATCAAACCAGAGAACATATTACTAGACCAGGACTGGAAGATAAAATTAACCGATTTTGGAACAGCCAAGTTACTAGAACAGGAAGGAACGATGAAAACCTACGACCTTCTCACAAGATCGAAATCATTTGTGGGAACGGCCGAATATGTTTCGCCTGAATTGCTAAACGATAGTTTCGTAGATTACAGATGTGATATTTGGGCATTTGGTTGTATTCTATTCCAGATGATTGCCGGCAAGCCACCATTCAAAGCAACCAACGAGTATCTGACGTTTCAAAAGGTCATGAAGGTTCAGTATGCATTCACTGCGGGATTCCCTACTATTGTAAGAGATCTTGTTAAGAGAATCTTGGTAAAACAAATGAACCATAGATTAACAATAGCTGAGATCGAGAGGCATCCATTTTATAAAGACAAGAATTTCAGAGATGGATCCATTTGGAATGACCCAGTTCCAGAATTGTCTGGCTATAAAATTAATGCAAAGTCTATGCTACCAATCCCAGATTTGAAAGACATTTACCCTGAAAAGAGGCATGGGATGGGCCACGGAAAGAGGTCTGCATCTGCTGCAACTGTTATTAACACATCGCATTCTGCTAATACATCAACTGTTACACAGAGCCCAACACTTCCAAGATCGCATAGTTCGTACGCAATCTCCTCACACGATGACAAGAATGCTAACAGTACTGATAAAATAGAGTATGTTGTAAACAAACCAGCTGACGAAAGAACTAATGCCATATTGGACAGTGCACGGAGAAGTGTCAGCAGCAGGAAGGCTGCCAAGGTAAAGCAGCCACCAAGTGGAGCGGCCTTGGCTGCCTCACTTGCATTTGGAAAGAATTCTCACTCTAATGGTGATGATTCACCAATGGGAAGATTAGACAGTCCCGATACTTCTCATGAGGACATAGAAGGCAAACATAAAAAACATGGACGTTCAAGTACACATAGTCGCCGTCATACACAACATAATTCCCACGGGCACGCACATTCAACAAACAAACCCCCAAGAAAAGATCGAACACATCCCACGGTGTCTACAGAAGCTCCAAATGAGAACTCAGAGATAGAGGCGGAGACAACTATTTCAAGTATTAAGCCAGTTCGGACCAGTAGTGGATCTGATCAGGATATTTCAGGGACTACCGATGATACACGAATCTCAAATACACCAAAGGAGCAGCATAATACAGATCATATTAGCAGCCCATCTATAGCAAATGAGGAAATAGCAAAGGTGGCTCGGGCAAGTGTTAACAAATTGGATGTTCCTTGGTCGTTCTATTTAAAAGATATGAATGAACACATAATCAGAGTTAGTGAGGTTAATATTTCTGTGATTGATACAACTGCTCTTGAAAAGATATTACAACGTTGGGGGAGATACACAATCGATCCACAAAATTTTAATCCTAATTCTAGGTCAACACTTCTTTCTCAAGTAGCCAGAAGCGGAGGTGAAATAACTGGTTTGAGAACAGGATTTCGTGTACCAGAGGAAAAGTATTATCATAACGGTAATATTGACACCGAGAACGTAGTAGATGTATATCGAACCGTTGGGTGTGACCTTCAATCGTTACTGACATCTGATTCTCAATCACTTTCTCCTCAAACGACAAATACCACTGATGATGATGACAACCCTGATAACACTGTAAATTCGAAAGAAGATGACCCTAATCAAGTCAGCAACACCAAAAACAGCACCGAAAACAACCATTCTTTATTAGGAGGTAGGATGAAAAAACTATTCTCTCACACCAAACAGATTTCAGCAATCCATCCCGGTCAAAACACTACAGAACATGAACGTTTTATGAGACGTATACTTGTTATAACAAATTATGGTCGTGCTCTTACGTTTGTGGGTAGAAAGACACCAGATGGGAATAGTCAGATGCATAGTTTGTCGTATGGAATTGATCTATGCCAGATGGGGTTGGTGGTCAAAGAAATACCTTTGAACAACCCTTCGAATAATCTAATTGTGCTACAAACCCCATACAAATCATTCTTGATGTGCACTTTGGACGGATCGAGTCCAGAAAAGAAGGCATCGTTTAACTCTATGTGGTTAAGAACGTTAAAGAAATGCATAAAATCAGGAACCGACCATAAGAAGCATGTTAATCTAAAACACTTAACAGGCAGTCCAAAAATACCACAATCTACCTCTCAAAGTCCGGCTACTTCACTTGGGAGATCTGATTCACCAGGGAGGAAGATATCTATCAAGCATAGTTCGAATCCCAAACCAGTTACATCTCCGTTACTTGAGAGGAATATTCAACCCAGTAGTGGAAAAAGCTCCCCAGCTCTTGGTTCCCATACATCAGATGGGAAACACACCTTGTTGTCCAAGTCCATAGATACTTCTGCGCGAAGTAGGAAAAGTAGAATTTTCAACTCTTATATGAGCGCAAGAGAGAAGGAGATTAAGAAATCCAACCAGTCAGGTGTCCCAACTAATTCAAAATTAATCAATGGCCTTCCTGCTTCACCACATACAAACATATTAGGTTTGGGAATATTATCTTCCAAAGACAAATCAAATTCATCGTCAGAACATTCATCTGGTCTATCGAAGTTAAATCTCAGGCATAAGTAGAAATATATAGAACATATATTTTTAAGTTTTTATATTTTCAAACACAATGTAAGATGATGTAATTTTGTTGATTATATACTGGTAATATACATACACACACCTATAGAGATGAGAGCAGAAAACACAATACAGAAGTACTGCCAATAGTAGCATTTAAACAATATTAATATTATAACAATCACTCATCATCTTCCTCATCTTCATCAGACTCTGCCTCTTCCTCTAGTTCCTCCAACTCAACATCGAAACCTTGACTGTCTAAGAATTCACGAGTTTCATTTAATTTACTTGGATGGCAACTGATAAATACTACACTCTTGCTCTTGTCAAATAGATTAATAAAATAGCTCTGGAGAACCCTCTGTAGATCTTGGACAGTTACAGCGTTCAGTCTCTGCAAGTACTTCTTGGTGAAATCTGCACCTCGTTTTAATAACATTCCATCCACAAACTTTGCCGATGCTGCAGCGAAGTAACCGTTCTCTACGGTAGCAACTCTGTTGATGATACTACTGATCGCACCTTGTATCAATTGTTTATCAAATTCAATACTACCGTTAGCATAGTCTGCAACAATTTGCTTACCGGTCTCATAACATTTAATAATATCAGACCCTCTGTAGATGCTGAAACCCCAGCAGTTAACTTCTACCATTCTAACCATGTTGGCTCCATATGCTAAACCAGCACCACGAATACCCTTCCAAAAAGGTCCTTCAACACATTGAAGGTATTCTGAAGCTAATGATACAACAGCGTAGTCCGGGTGATCGAAGTTCATGTCAAATGGAATAGATGTAATTACATTCATGTAGGAAGACTCAGAAGCAGGGGTGGTAATGATAAACGCTTTATCGCTTGGAGAAGCACAGAGCTCAGTAATAGAATCCAATGATCTAGGAATGGAAGGTGGTTGAGCACGCATATCTGATAATTGGGCAACCGAATCATTTGCAGCATCGATTAAAGATGTCCATGGTTGAAATAGGTGCGCGCCAATCTTTTCGATATCACCAAACACTACTATTTGAAACTTATTCAAGTTCTTAACCAATTGATTTCTGAACGATTCTAGCTTTGGTAACACCTTCTTGGTATACTCGCCGTTCTCGATAAGGTCTAGCACATCTTCCAACTCAGTTTCAACGAAAAGTGGATCTATAGATTTCTTGACACTTCTCTCGGAGTACAAATTTCTGCTACAAAGAGAATCTAGCATGATATCACCTTCTCTCTTCAATTCAACGATGGAGTTCAGATAATTCTCCAACAAAACACTAACACGATTTTCATCAAAAACAAGGTCAAAAAGTGCATGTTTGATCCATTGGACAGCTTCTTGGTATTTATCGGTCTTACATCTAATTTTAAAATCGACTAGGTCAGGGGCAGTACCCTGCACACCCAGACTGATTTGATAATCAACAGTGTCGGTTTTCAACTTGGCAACAACATCTTCATATGAAATAGTCTCGGTACCATTTTCCATTGGCATTGAAAACAGTTCGTTAAAGATGTGATACAGAGGTAGCAACGAAGGGTCGTCAATCAATGTAGAATCCAAAATACAATGGAATTCAACAAATTGTGAAGGGAAATGTTCTGCATAAAGGAAGAGAGGGAAATCATCTGGTTTGCTAGACATAACCTTACGTACCAAATCACTCCCATCTTTGTTTGGAAGAGAAGTGTTTATGGTCTCAGTGGTAATGAATTCAACACTCTTGACAGGATCGTCTATCTGGAATTTATTCAGAAGGTCCTGTGGAATTGCCTTTTCATTCTTCTCTATGGCGTTTTGTAGGTCTTTCTTCATCTTCTGAATATCGTCAGTAGAAAGAGATTGCTTCCTTTGGGCAATGAACTCCTTCGAATCCACCTCAATTTTGGAATAGAGCTCAGAACTTGGCTTACCCAGAACAATAACAGGCTTGTTTTCAATAAGGATCCTCTTTCTCAGGCTATCCCATTTTTGGGCATCCCAAGTTGCCAGAGCATCAAAATCGGCCATATCCTTTAGAGACTCCACCAGGGTAGAGCCATCTGGGTTACCGTACAAGAAGTCGGTAATAGCAGCCTGGGATAACGCACTGTCACCATTCTTTTCAACCCTGAGAATGTACTCCCATTTGTTATTATCGACCACTTGCTTCATCCGCTCAAGGTCTATTTTATGTGTCTCTAGAATCTCGAGGACCCTTGATTTTGCCTCCTCGAGTCTTTCTGTTGGAACACCATGGACACCGATACTAATGACCGATCTCATAAAATCGTCTGTCCAATAATCTGCAGAATTGGCCAGTGGATCCTCGATCTCCACCAGCTCCTTAGTAAATGGTGCTAGTGCAGACTCTGTAAAGTATTCGAGTAGAATTGAGACCGCAAGGTCATTCTCGTAGTCTGTATGGCGCTCACCAATCCATGACATGAGTATCTCACTCTGGCTCTCATCCAGCTCAGGGAACTCCACTACCGACTGGACAGTCTCGTGTCTCATATCTGGCATCTGGGAAGCCGGGGTATCTACGAACGGTCTCTTATCGGTAGATTCGTCTATGTCTGGCAAAGTGGCATTCCACTCACCGACAATATCCAATAGCTCTTCCTCCGGTGTGTTACCGCAAATAATCAGACACAGATTACTGGAAGAATACAGTTCGCTGTGGAACTTCTTAATCTCCTCATTGGTCAAGGAACGCAGGTTTGGAGTCAGACCGCCGGTCTCGGAGCGATAGCCACTTCCCTCCGGAAACATCTGCTTCTGTCTCTCTAGCATTGTTACAAACCAACTTTGCGACTCAATGGCATCCATTTCACTGTAGACAACACCCTTGTCACTCAGGTCCTCTGGGTCGATGTGGTGAACCTCGGTGGCACACGCTTCATCTGTCAGAGTTGGGTGCAGGATGTGGTCCAGGTAGACAGGCAACAGCTTTTTGAAACCGGTCCATCCGGCAGATGTTAGTGTGTACACAGTCTGGTCTGTGGCAGTCCATGCGTTCGTTGAGGACATGCACAGATTACCAGCGGTGTCGAGGAAACCTTTGTAAGGATAGGTGTGGGATCCCATAAACACCAAGTGTTCCAGAGTATGAGGAGCACCGGAATCAGTTGGACACTCTGTCGCTACTGCGAAGTAACCTTGCACCAACGGGGATGATTTGTGATGTACATGGACTAGTTGGAGCTTCGTACGGGGAGATATGTACTTACTAATACGGTACTGTGGCGCATACTCCAGGTTGAAGGATGCCAACTTCTTGAATTCCATAATGCAGCTACGAAGATTCAATTTTACTAGTTGGGATGGTTATACTTCGTTAGTAATATACTCGGAACAGAGTTAGCAATAAAACTTTTTAAAAGTGATGTATTTGCAAATGTGAAATAACTTCTCCTCATATGTTTATGTCCTTTGAGCAAAGTCGATGAGGTTTGGTCCCCACGGGTCGCGCCACCTTCGCAGACAAAGAACGGAGCACCCAATATTTCAGCATAAAATACAGTACACACAAGTCCAGTTACAAACATACACATACACAACACGTTCAAGAATACATGAATACACAATAGGCAATGGTCAGATATCTATACGGTTTTCTTCCGTGAGGAGTCTTGACACTCCCCGTCAGAAGTCTAACGTCTAAAAATTCGTAGTTTATATCATCATTCAAGGTGTTTTGAATCAGATCGCATACACATTGCAAGCAATCTTCTCCAATACACCGGCTGTCAACTAACAGCCATGCCTTTCTGGGTGCACAATTCCCTTTGTGGTTCTCCAACGCGACCACAATACATATAAACAACAACTGAAAGGTGCAGATCCACTCCCCTCTATATATATAGCGTGCTGTACAGCGCACTGGCGCCCTCAAATTTTTCAACCAGTTTTTTTTTCAGGGCTTGTCCCAAAATAATCTGATATCACTCTGAACGGACAAATCACGTGATTTATCACAGCAGAGCGGAGTTAAGCACTAACACCAGCGGAGATAACAGATGGCCCTTGGTGGCATCCCGCACGACGTTAAGAGGCCTCCCAACCTGTCTGGATCGCCGGGGCAACGCTTTCTGGGGGCATTCCAGTGAATGTCCGTACAATATTCACTTCCAAAGGAGCAGGGAAACCCTGGGCCTCCCATGGATACTGCAATGTGGTAGTCTGAACTGGCTGGGGGTGCTGCGGTGTTATCGTTGGATGGAAGAAAAATCCGGGGTTTAGGGGCTGGCACCTGCGAGTTTATCTCGTTTATTAGGGCTACACGTAGCTGCACCTTTAGGGAGGGCCGACCGGGTGGATGTGGGTACGTGCGAACTCTTCACCTCTTGAGACTTTATTTAAGCTGGGTCTTGGGCCAGTGCTTCAGTTGTTTGCTAATCTAATATTCTTGTTTTACTTATTATTTTCACAAGTAGACAAAATACATCATTATACCACACCAATTACATTACACTATGTTTACATCCATCCCTGAAGCCGTTGAGCATTTCAAGCAGAACAAATTCGTCATCGTTATGGATGATGATTCCCGTGAGAATGAAGGTGACTTGATCGTCGCTGCTGACAATGTAACTACAGAACAAATGGCATTCCTCGTTCGTTATTCCTCGGGGTACGTATGTGCTCCAATGTCTAATGAATTTGCCGACAGACTGGATTTACCATTGATGCGCCAGAACATTAAATGCGTGTCCAATGCCGATGACAGACACGGTACAGCTTACACAATTACCTGTGATGTCGCCGAGGGAACCACAACTGGTATCAGTGCTCACGACAGAGCACTAACATGCAGGGCCCTTGCGAAAGTTGATGCAAAGGCTACAGATTTTTTGAAGCCTGGCCACATATGTCCACTGAGAGCTGCTGACAAGGGCGTCCTGCAACGTAGAGGACACACCGAGGCGGCAGTTGATTTATGCAAGCTAAGTGGATTGCAACCGGCTGCGTGTATCGGGGAATTGGTCAAGGACTCTGATGGATCTATGATGAGATTACATGATTGTGCCGAGTTCGGTAAGCAGCATGGAATTCCTCTAGTCTCTATCCAGGATCTAGTTGCCCACATTTCTAGCAATTAGGTACATCCATATGTAAATATATATGCATCATAATTACAAAAAAAAGGGAATGAACGACTTCTTCCCCATTTCTTCGCCCAGGACTATTTTTCTTTGCATCACATTAACAACATACAAATATATATATATATATACATGCATTTATTTATGTCTCGCTCTGTATCATGGTGCTATTTCCCCCTTCTCTATTAGATAATGAACTTCCACTTATTTCTTGGCCTTTGGCTCTTTTGGCTTGACTGGGACAAGTCTCTCCTTCTGACCACCAACAAGCTTGTGTGGCTTCATGAACTTCTCCATGACAGCATCGTCAACCTTAGCTCTACGCTCCTGGAAACTCTTGACAAACTCTTGCAGAGTGTCAATAGCAAGCTTCTTCATCTCACCGGAGAGTAGCTCACCAGACTTGTACTTGTCATGTGCGTCCTTTAGGAACTCATCGTCGTCCTTGAAGAAGGTTAGGTACTGGAAAGCGACATCGATGTCTGGGTTACCACCGTACTTTCTGTGCTCTTCTAGGGTAACTCTGCCACCACTGAAGGCGTACTTGTTGATCTTCTTCTGGATCTGCTTTGGAGTATCGGTGACAAAGATGGCAGAGGTATCGTCAGAAGCAGACATCTTGGTAGAGGAACCCTGCAGAGCTGGGAAGAATTTAGAGTGGATTAGGGCAGGTTTGCTGTACTTTAGCTTTTCAGCAACATCTCTGCAGACTCTGAAGTATGGGTCCTGATCAATGGCACATGGAATCAGACATGGGGTCTTTGGTGGCAGACCTAGGACGTCTGGGAACGAACTTGGGAAAGCAGTCGCAATCTGGATAGAAGCGAAATGGAATTTACCAATACAGTCGGAGTCAGTGAAACCGAAGACAGCCTTAGCTGTGGAACCGGTGATTTGTCTGGAGACACGGACAACAGTTTCGTAGAAACCACCACCCATGTACTGTAGGTCAGAGAAGATGAATGTGTTCTCTGGGTTGAAACCAACGGCAATGATATCCTTGGCATTCTCCTTGGCAAAGTTCTTCACATCCTCAATGGTTAGCTTGTGCTTGAATAAGAATTTCTCATCATCAGTCAGCTCAATGACCAGAGGAACGTCAAATACCTCCTGCAGCCACTTGGTGAATAGGAATGGAATCATGTGACCCATGTGCATGGCACCACTGGATGGACCTCTTCCAGTGTACAGGAAGAAAGGCTTACCTTGCTCATACAGGTCCAGAATCTTGGTGAAATCACGCTCACTGAAGAAGTAGCCCTTGCGTAGGAAATGGTGAGGCTTGTGGCCAGTGACTCTCTCAAATCTGTCCAGGGTCTCCTGGTTGACTGGTCTAGTACCAAACTGGGAGATAAGCTTGTCGTAGTCAATAGCCTGTGCAACACCCTGATCATCCACAGCACCCTCCACGTCCCATGGGGTAACAACCTGGGCCTTCTCGAAGGCTGGATCAACCTTAGCCAGCTGCTCAGTTACCTGCTTAACAGATTCGTCAGCCATAATTATTTATTTAGTGTATTGTGGATGCTATTGTACCAAGACAACAATAAGACAACACTGAAATATAAATTTAAAGTACCTTCATATATATATATTTTGCGTACATGGTTGTACATTGTTTTGGTTCCAGCTCAGCGACAGTGGACAACAGCGCGCTGCCGACTTACTTAGGAAGTTTTCGAAAAATTTTCCTGCCTCTATTAGAGGCGGTAGTACTGTCATCGCTGGGTTAGGTGCTGTTTGGCATTATCAATGACTCTGTGTGACAAGGAAGTGTCAGCCGAATGGACGATGGTAACAGGGATAAACATATCCTATTTGATATAGTGCAGTCATATATAAATATACATGACTACCAGGTAGTTCTTTTGCACGTATATACAGGATGTTATGCAGTACAGATTAATTACATGTGTTTTTGCCAACTATTAGTCTGATGTAGCTAACGTAACTTCTTTACAGCCATAAAGTAATTTCCAACATTGGCACAATCGTGATTGACCCATCCCTGGGTTGGAATATACATGGTTCCCTTGAGATCCAGCAATTTGTAATTTTTTGGGTGCTTTTTGTCGAACCATTCAACAATCTCAGATGAATTTATATATTTGCCGAGATGATGAGTGCCAGCCGGAACGATCTTTAAAACAGTTTCACCCATGAAAATGGTGGTGAACCATGATACAAGATCTCTGTTTATAGTACTGAGAAACAGGACACCGTTCGGTGTCAGTCTTTTCCAGGCGTGCTGCAGTATGTCACCTGGTTTATCGACATGTTCTAGCATCTCAAAGCACGTAATGATATCGTAGTTTTTGGTTTTAACATCTTCGAGGGCAATCTCCTCATAATCAACCTTTCCTTCTAATAGTGGGTCCAATTTGGCGTGATGTTTGGCGACCTCCACACAATCATTTGTTAAATCAATTCCCAGTACATGCTTCACGAATGGTTGTCTGGCCATTGACTCAGCGAGTATACCCCCACCGCAGCCGATATCTAAAACATTATACTGCTTTTTTATCAATTCGTTGCTTAGAGTCTGCTTTAGTTCCATATCTATTGTATGAGCAACACCTTCTGGGAAGAACTCTTTGTAGTTATAGCCAGGAATAAATGTGTTTGGATCCTTGACCTTGATAGAGTCTGAAAGGGTATTTCTGATAAAATCCATTCTTGCCAGGTTCATTTTGTGTAAGATTCGCTGGGAGCCATTAGTATCCCACCAAGTTGGTGCTAGCTCTTGAAAATGTTTGATTTCATCGGGTGATGCCTCAGTACTTTTGGATCTGATTTGGGATAAATATCCATTCCTTAGAACTTGTCCCAGTGCTTTCTTTGAGATTGCTTTACTCGCAAGCTGGGTGCGAAGCATGTTATCTTATAAATTTGACGTGTTAATTTTATTTTGGTTTAATGCCTGTAACAGTGAATACGTACAACCGAACATACCCATACCCCTTTAATGTTGGATTTATCCCTTAGGTTTGCCTCAATTTCAAATTGCCGTTTCCACAACAAAATTTGGTCTGCGCGCAATGTCCATTTTGGTACAGCAAATTGTCTGGTAATGCAAAACCCTAAACAACGATTTAAAATAACTGTTCTCAAAGAAGAGTTAATATGCACAGACCAATTTATTTAAAATTTCTATAAAGTTTACAAAATTCGTTTACAAAGATTTAACAATCTCAAATTTGCACGGCATGTTGATGAATAGGACCTTAAGCCAAAACGTGTTTTTAATGTATTATACCTTTGCATATTATTAGCAAGAATGGATGGAATATTATCAGTAGGTCTATTCAGATCTTTAGCGTAGTAATGCCAAAATGATTTATTTGTCAAAAGGTTTGGCTCCTTATTCGCCTTTACTGCTCTATGTTTAACGTTAATCCAGTACAACAAATTCCTGGGTCTGGTAGACCCCACGTACAGCGTATTGTCGTCAATTGGAAATGGGTTGTTAAAACTGTTTACGATTATTACAATCGGAAACTCAAGACCTTTTGAAGAGTGAATTGTAGATATATTGATTTTCCCAGAACCCTCTGGTTCTTGCATCAACTTCGAATGGTGGTACTTCGCACTTTTATCAAAAAATGTTTCCAGAAAAGATTCTATCAACATAGTATCTGGCTGTTTCTCCTCAGAGCACAATCTGAGAACCTCGTACATCTCATTTAAATTATTTTCAAGTGAATTTGTATCTTTGGAAGTCATATTTTCCAATGGTTGGTAGTCTAATGCCACTACAATTGGACTAATTAACTCCAGGATTTCCATGGGAGATTCTGCTTTCCATATACTATCTTCCTCAATGATTGGCATTAATATTTCAGAGTAACGCACAACTTTCTTTTTGTTTGTTATACCTGCCGGCCATTTAGAAATGTCGACTTGAGTGATATAATCCCATAAGGATAACCCAGACTCTAAACTAGCTGCATATAATGTTTGAATAGTCTTTGGACCAATACCTTTAAGAGCACTCAGCGTTATAATTACACTAAAATCAGTTAGCCTGTCTGCCGTTATAACTCTCTCATGTTTTTCCAAACTACTATGACGCGTTAAAACAACCACTTTTATAAGATCAATGATGAATTGGATACGTGTGTCCAATAACCAGTCAGGTTGGGATGTCATTTTATGATATGGCAATTGGTAGTTTTCGAAGTAATCAGTAATGCTCCTTATCTGTGCATTAGTTCTTGTTAGTATTGCAATATCAGATAATTTTGTACCGGTACAAACCAATTTGGTAATTTCATTTACCAAGAACTCATATTGTTCGATTTCGGAGTTCAAGGTGTAAGATATAGGATTCACACCACAGACTTGCTTCATAACAATATCATTTCTAGATAAAGATGTTCCAGGGTGAGGCTTGATTCGTTGGGCAGCTTCAATAATCTCGGGAGTTGATCTGAAGTTATCATAGAGATGCAATGTTTCACACATCTCTGGCGGATGTATATTGTCCAGTTGTCTAACAACTTCCTTGTTGGAGCCTAAAAACTCGTATATGCTCTGATTACTGTCTCCAAATAGGATGAGCTGCTTACCTTGCGCAATAGGAAGTATGAGTGGTAGAAGAGTCGGATACAGGTCCTGGTATTCGTCGATCAAAATAACTTTATATCGATGTTTTACAACATTCATAAATTCCATGACAACATCGTCACCCCCTTGTAGATACACAGACGCTTTCTGTATAAGATCATCATTGGTTAAAACATTACAGTCTTCCATGATTTTGACAATTTCTCGAAGTGTCTTGTCTTGTTGCGTGTTTAGACTCGTTTTGTATTTTTTTAGTACTGTCTCGAGGTTCTTGGCAGTAGGAGACCTAATTTGCTTATCACCCCAGTATTCTGAAGAGATTAATTTCAGCAAACCCCTCCAGCCATTATCCTCAATTATATTGACAATTCCTTCGTGTTCTGTAACTAATTTATTAGCCAATCCATGAATCGTAAAGACACCTATTTGGTCAACAATACTTTGAATATCATGCGAATATGCACCATCATTCAATTTCTCAAAGATACCCAAAAGCTTATCGTTTATATTATCCACAGCTTTATTGGTGAGGGATAGAATTAGAATTTCGTCTGGTTGTACCTGTTGCGTTTTAATCAATTGATGAACTTTATGGAGAAGAGTGAATGTTTTGCCGGAGCCTGGTCCAGCTATTACCTTCACTGTACTCGCTGGCTTATAAGGATACGCACACACTGCTAACTGGGACTCAGTAAGTTCATTTACCATTGGTTATGTGCAGTATACTTTACGCGTTTTAATATGTCTTCCGTGAGGTTGGACCAAATGTTTATATTGACAAGTCCACATATTTTTTTGGTAGCTTTACTCATGATAACACATGTTAAAGGACGGAATGCTGAAGGCGTCATCTACGGCAGTCTCAATAATATCTCTCATCTTACTTTACATATATGACATGTCTAATTCTCATTATATACGGATACGAAACTAGGCTTTTAGTTTATGGATTTTTGCTAACATGCTGGCAAGTTGAAGATACGTACCAACACCTTCTAGCACTCTCATATGCGTTATACCAATCTCCTTTATCACCTCCAGTCTCTTTTGTTCCTTTAGTTCATACAAAGTCTTGGTCACTCTGAATGATGTAGTAACAATATCGACTGCAGAGTAACCTTTGCTCCACAGATCATCTCTGAGGTGAGCTATCGATTCGTCAAGTGTTGGTGCCATAAGCATCTTCTTAACAATCAAAGGGTGGGGAGAGTCCACAATCTTGAAAACATTATCTCCATTGACTAGTCCATGGCCAGCAACACAACTTTGGAGATTATTGATTGCCTGTCTCATATCACCTTCTGCTGTGAAAATAATAGCCTCCAGACCGTCGTTAGTGAACTTGACATCCTCCGCCTTGATGATCTCGAGGAGTCTTTTCAGGACTTGTTCGTCTGATAGTTTTGAGTAACGTAGAATAGCACACCTACTTTGTAATGGCTCAATGATTTTATTAGATTGATTACAGGCAAATGCGAAACGGGTCGTGTTCGAATACAATTCCATGGTTCTTCTCAGTGCCTGTTGAGCACCCGCTGTCATTGAGTCGGCCTCATCTAATATAATAACCTTTTGTCTTCCTGGAGGTAGCTGACACTTTTTCTGTGCAAAGTGTTTGATTTGGTTTCTAACGACGTCGATACCTCTATCGTCACTGGCATTAAGTTCGAGAACGGCGTCCGAGTATGACTTACCTAGCAACTCATGAGCCAGACATAACACAGATGTAGTCTTACCTATACCTGGCATACCTGAAATAATCATGTTTGGCATGTTACCGTCCAGAGCAATTTGTTGTAGTCTCTCAATGGTTTCTTCATTACCAACGATATCCTTTAGTACATGCGGACGATATTTCTCCACCCAAGGTAGTTCCAACCTTAGAGCCGGTTTGGACATGATGATTACTGGGCGTTTAACTAGTAGAATAACTCAATTATTGATTTATGGATAAAACACGCACAATAAATATGTTAGATCATGAATGTGTTGTAGCTTCCTGCTTCAAATATTTCATAAGTTATGGAAGAAACGCCAAAAAATGTACGCCAAAAAATCTGGCACGTGATTATTCGATGCCGCAAAAAATTAAAAAAAGAAAAATTAATTGAAAAATTTTGAAGATCGATGCTGTAGAGAGCATCTCTGCTATTCAAATGACCTGTCTTGTTGTAAATTCATAGACTGATACAGTGATTGCCCCGAAACGTTACCACCATGCCGGTTGTAGACAAGGTTATTGAAGCGGATGATGAAAATTTCAAACGTGTGGAGGTTTCCCCTGGTAAGTGGATGACTTTCAAGAGACGTATTGGCGATGATGCGCCTCCTCCACCTGAAGGCATGTCCAAATCTCAGTGGAAGAAGGTTTGGCGCAGGAAGAAGTTTGCCGAGCATAAGGAGAAGTACGCTGAGATACGTCGTGAGAAGAGGAAAGATGCTCGTAAAAGAAGACGCGACTTCCTACAGGAGTTCAAGGACCGCGGAGAGGAGATCCCAGATGAATATGTTCGTAAACCCCGTTACAACAAGAAACAGACCCCAGGTGGGTTTGATATCATTCTCGACTGTGCCTTTGATGATCTGATGAACGACAAAGAGATTATCAGTCTATCAAATCAGATCATGCGTGCCTACTCTGCCAATAGACGTGCGGACCAATACTCAGAAATGAAGATCACAGGTTTCAACAAACGTCTGGAGGAACGTTTCAAGGTTGGTCTGAAGGATAGTCTTCATGAAACCTGGAAAAATGTTCAATTTCTGCCAGATGAAACCCTGATAACCGAAGGAGACAAATCCAAGATGGTATACCTAACCCCTGATACCGAGGATACACTAGAGAGCATTGAACCAGGGATGACATACATTATTGGTGGCATTGTCGACAAGAATAGACACAAGGAGCTGTGTCTGAATAAGGCTAAGGAGCTCGGTATCCCAACCAAGAGACTACCAATCGATGCATTCATCAAGTTGGATGGACGTCATGTCCTAACCACGACACATGTGGTACAACTAGTCCTCGAGTATTTCAAAACACGCGATTGGAAACAAGCATTCGAGAATGTTCTACCGGCGAGAAAGATCGGACTGCCCTCCCTGAGCGACATGCCTATCAGCGACAGTGATTCAGAAGAAGAGCGTGAAATCCCAGCCGCAGCCAGAATGGGAGAGCCATCCGCTCCTGCAGCAGACGATAAATAGATATATATAAAGTAAACGTCATACATATGTGTTATGCACAATACAACCGAGACTAATGCCTAAGGAACAGTAAACATCATTTAAACTACCCTAACGACATTTAGAAGGACTCTGGTATCATTTAGAAGGACTCTGGCATCATTTAGACACACTCCAACATCGTCTGGAAATGCCCTAACATCTCTTCCACGCATTCCTTCCTATTTCCAGGGCAATTTGGCAACCGAGCGATCCGCAGTTCAGTGGAAATTTCCTTTTCCCGCCGGAATTTATTCTACGTCCTGCGGCCTTTTTCTGTGCTCTGGTGAAAATTTTCCACGTCACAGCCCAAATACCAGACCGGAGACGCTTTACCGGCCAGTATCAGCCTAACGAACGATTCTTCCCTTCATCATGCATGGTGACAGTTGGAAGTAGCAATCCCTCCCAGGGAAAACCCGGTATGCCGCATTTATGGTCTGAAGGATGAGTCAAACTGGGGAGTAATGAAACATGTAAAATTTACGATAATCCCCCTAATCTGTCTGTAACTATATATATTCAGTAGTACAGAGCTAATTATTACTGAGGTGTACATTGTCTTCCCATAAAGCAGATACCAGACCATTAAAGGACTTCAACGTTATAGTCTTTAACTATCATTACATATTGTACTCATTCTGTTGAATATACACTTCAACCTTAATATTTGCATACTACCTACAGTCATATAACCATACCCCTTTAAAGATGCAACTAGTACCTATCGAGTTTAACTCAGAAAATCTTAGTGGAATATTCGGTTCCATTTCCATAGCATGTTGGGTCATTGTATTTGTACCCCAGATATACGAAAATTTCTACAGAAAGTCAGCAGAGGGTCTTTCACTACTGTTCGTAGTCCTGTGGTTGGCTGGTGATGTTTTCAATCTGTTGGGTGCCATGATGCAGCATCTACTGCCAACAATGATCCTGCTTGCCGCATATTATACTGTTGCCGATATCATTCTGTGGGCACAGTGTGTATGGTACGATAATGAGAAAAACGAGGAAGTAGACCCTATCCATCTATCTCCAGCAAACCCAATAAATGAGAATGTGCTTCAGGATGTGTTCAACGAACGCCAACCCCTATTGGCCAACGGTGAAGCAAACACACTACTGAATGTATCCGAGGATTCCAGAACCCAGGCTATCGACACTCTCATCGAGATTGAGGAGGAACAAAATAATTTGGAAAACGGAAACATATTCTACAACCTTTGCATTGTTGGTTGTGTTATTCTGGCTGGTTTTCTGTCGTGGTATATCACTTACTGTGGTAAAGCGTTAAACGGCGACAAGGGTCCTCAAAAGCCGGTTGAACCACGTCCAGTTGAGGTTAACGTACTAGCTCAGATGTTCGGATACCTGAGTGCAGCCTTATATTTGGGTTCACGTATACCTCAAATTCTGCTAAATTTCAAGCGTAAGTCGTGTGAAGGAATCTCATTCCTCTTCTTCCTATTTGCATGCATCGGCAATGTAACATTTATTCTATCCGTTCTATCCATTTCATTAGACCACACATACTTGCTTGTGAACGCGTCATGGCTGTTAGGAAGTTCTGGTACATTGATGATGGATTTTGTTATTTTCATCCAATTTTTTGCATACGGTGTTGGGAAGCCAATCCAAGTCAGCTCTCCTGTGTAAGTCATTATTTAATAATTCATCCCAATCCCTCATCTTGTTTATTTTATAACCAAACAACATTTTCAGGATAAAATATTATAAGCTATTCTTTTTGAAAACGTCAAATGACCTCCCCTATTTTGTTAGCGACACCAATACCAATATTTGTGTCAAGTAAAAAAAGTAAGTATATTGTCTCGAGAAGAACAAATCCAGTAACGATAGAGAAGATACAACACAATATTTCGAAATTTGCCATCTATCTAAATTGAAAATTTGAAGTTTTTGTGTTTTTCTAGCTGTTGATGCCATTTCTAAACAACGTCAGACATATTCTATTGAGTAATAGTGACATCAAGCGCAATGCCTAATCCTCAATATCATGTTACAAATAATATTCATCCTATAAATTCGAGAATTTTAACTACTGTCCCTGCTCTTGATGATTATGAAGTGCAGACAGATTTGGAATGTACAAGTTCTGACATAATCAGTAATGAAAGTAAGAAGAGTGAAAAAGTCATGGGTGAAGATAATCATAAACAGATACAGACAACGAAGGATACAGACCTGCAAATTAAAGAAGAATCAAAGTTTCGTGCAATATGGAGATGGCCTAGTAACAAAAAAGAAAAGAGTTCTGCTGATGTTAAATGCGATGATGAAAACCTAGGGGGAGGAAATGATTTTAGGGAGTTTGTTGGGAGTGCTCGCATTTCATCAGTTCAGAGATTCACCGAAGAAAACCATGCAATGAACAGTGGGGATTTAATTGAACCTACATTAAAAACCATTCCTGAGTCAAATAATACGGGAAATCTAGATATATCCATTGCCCATTCCACAGCAAATATCAAATGTGCAATACAGTGTAATGAGGTAGAGAACAGCAAGCGGGACATCAACAGCAAGGGGATAATTATTGCTAATAACAAAACTGTGTTTGAAAACAGTAATAGTCCTAAAGACATCACGACACCATCGTATTTCATTTTCAATCAAGAGAATTGTGATTTCGATTTCGATACGACTAAACATTATACCAAGGGGTCTTCACTATTTCCCAGTACTTCTGGAGAAATGAGTGAAAATAAGGCACCGAAGTTAAGGAGCACAAATGTTAATGCTGGTAAAAAGGTCTCTATTGCACAAAATCCCCTATTCATCCCGCCAATACACATCAATAATATGCAGGATGAGGTGGCATATTCCGAAAAACCAATGAAGAGTTCTAGTGAAATAATGCAAAATTTTGAACCAGCTACAACATCCGCAAAAAATAATTCAAATATATCCTCACTTCCAAATAGTCAATCAGCAATATGTGATAAATACCTTCTGAGTGACCTGAACGTTCCTACAAAAATATTATTGGGAGAGGTGACAGAAAAAATTTCAATTCTCTCTGGTAGCGCTAGTCCACCCTTAGATCTCGAAGATATTTCGGATATACTGAACTTTTTCAAAGAGAACGTCGATAAAGCATTAAAAGCACAAGAAAAAATACATAATAAGGTATCACACTTACGAGGTCAGATCGAACAACAACACGAAGAAAATGTTTCACTCGCAAAAGAAATTCAGAAACTTGAGACTGTTGCTGAAGACTATAGGGAACGTATGCAATCCAGCAGACAAGAAAATGACGTTCTCCTCCAAAACCTGAACACTGATAGAGATATAATTCGAAATGTTGTTGCAAATTTACCAACAGAAGGAAGATTACATTCCAACGATAGAAATTTGATGTGTATATTACGAGGGATAGTTGGAATACCCCAAAATTCGGCCCCAAAACATCATCGTAAATCTAAATCATCATCGCAAATTATAGATAATTCTTGGAAAGATGAGAGTCGCGATAACTTGGAATTACACGTTCTTCGTTTTTTTAAAGTTGAGGTGTGTGAATTTTTAATACGATTCATTCGTTCATTTTCCCCAACAATAGAAAAAACAATGCTGGATCAATATATTAGAAGATTTGAGGCTCTATCAAGTATGCTAGACCTACAGTTTAACGGTTTTAAAAACTCAATAGGCATGGGCAAACGTATCAACGAAGAAACACATTGTTTTATGTATTCGGTGGCAAGGAATATCTTAATGAGAAATTCCGAAATCGATATGTTATGCAAGGCAGAAGAATGTCATTTGCACGCGGTAAAAGGGGGGCAAAAAGTCCACAATTAGTTAATACCAAAACCAGATCCTATGCCTTTCGAAAACGGACTCATACATACAAAATTATACTTCCAAAAGATGAAACATTTCTTCCTAAGGGGATATTTTCCACAAATGTAAGGTTTTACATGGATCAACTACAAGGTTTGACCATTCATATTTTTTTTGTTGAAATTGAAATATTTCAATACTGCTTATAGTAGATTCTAAACCAATGTGTTGTAAGAAAATTATATACACTACACAGAACGATATATACAAATGTTCAGCTCAAGCTGTTTCGCGCATAATAGCAAACGCGAAATCATACGCGTAAAAAAATTGAATGTGTCCCATCAGTCTTTCTCTCGTCTGAAAATATTACGATGAAACAAAGTTTTGATTTATAATATAATATTGCTTTAACGATTTCTTCCAAATCAAAAGTAAAATAATCTTCAATTGTCAATATTAACTTACTGATAAAGTGACTCCATTATCTATTGGGCATTCAACTGGAATATTAACATCTCCCATTTCCTAATATGTCAGCTACTAGGCCTGAACTAAAGTTTACAGATGTGTCTGAGGAAAGAGGGTTTTATAGAAAATTCGTGGCTCTCCCAGAGAAATTACCATCTACAATCCGCGTGGTAGACAAGGGTGATTACTTCACAATTGTTGGAAGTGATGCAGTTTTTGTTGCCGATTCTATCTACCACACAACCTCCGTGTTAAAGACATGCAACGTGGATCAGATCACGGCCAAAAACTTCAAAGAACCATGCCAATATGTTACAGTTTCACCCCAAATTTTGGCTAACCTTTTGAAAAGTTGCTTGCTTGATCTAGGCTTTAAGGTGGAAATATACGACAAAAATTGGCGATTATTGAAGAGTGCGTCTCCTGGAAACATCGAGCAAGTTTCGGATCTAATGAACATTGCCATTGATTCTTCAATTGTTATCGCCAGTTTAAAGTTACAGTTTAATTCTAAGGACGGAAACAGCACTATTGGTGTAGCGTTTGTGGACACAACTGGATTCAAAATCGGTATGCTAGATATCGTGGACAATGAGGTTTATTCCAACCTGGAAAGTTTCCTAATCCAATTGGGAGTTAAAGAATGTCTCTTACAAGATTTGACCAATAACGAATCGGCTAAAGGGGAGATGAAAAAAATTACTAGTGTTATTGACCGCTGCAACTGCGTTGTAAGTTTGGTCAAAAATTCACAATTCAGCGACAAAGATGTAGACCTTGATCTCACTAAATTACTTAGCAATGAGTTGGAGTTATCTTTGCCACAAAAGTACTCACAACTTGCACTTGGTGCATGCAATGCTTTGATGAACTATCTTCAGTTATTAAACAATTCAGATTATGTCGGGAAGTTCGACCTGATTGAGCATTCCTTGAAACAGTTCATGAAAATGGATGCCAGTGCAATCAAAGCACTGAATGTGTTCTCACAAGGACCATCCCAACCATTTGGACCATCTGCATCCACAAGTTTATTCAACACTTCTTCCAGCGCTAAGATTACATCTCTATTCCAGTTATTAAACAATTGTAAGACCAATGCTGGTGTGAGATTACTAAACGAGTGGTTAAAACAACCTCTCACCGACATTTCTTTGATTAAGGAGCGCCATGATCTGGTTGAATATCTTATCGATGCATTAGAATTGAGACAAATACTTCAATCCGATTACCTACCTTTAATACCGGATGTCCGTAGAATTACTAAAAAATTAAACAAAAATGGATCTCTTGAAGATGTGTTGAAGATATACCAATTCTCAAAAAGAATTCCAGACATGGTTGAATTATTAAAGGGCCACTTGAGTAATGATGAGAGTACCAATACCGATTTACGCGAGCTGATCGAACGGTCGTGGCTCGAACCTCTCTCAAACCATCTAAACCCTCTAATTAAATTACAAGAATTAGTGGAGACAACTGTTGATTTGGACTCGTATGAAGACAATAATGAATTCATGATTAGGGTTGAATTTAACGAAGAATTGGCCAAAATTAAGTCTCAATTAGACATTGCAAAAGATCAAATCAAAGAGATTCATTTGGATGCTGCCGAGAATCTTGGGTTTGATCCTGAGAAGAAGCTAAAGCTTGAAAATCACCATCTCCATGGCTGGTGCATGCGTTTAACACGTAATGATGCAAAGGAACTACGTAAACATAAGGAATACATTGAGCTCTCCACAGTGAAAGCCGGTATCTATTTCAGCACAAAGGAATTAAGAGATATTGCAAGTACCACTTCAACATTAGAGAAGGAATATGAGAGACAACAGTCCTCGTTAGTTAAGGAAATTGTGGACATCACTTTAACATACACACCAGTGTTGGAGAAACTCTCACTCGTTCTGGCCCATCTCGATGTGCTGGTTTCTTTCTCTCATGTTGCATCATACGCCCCAATCCCATACATTAGACCTACAATGCATCCATTAGATACTGACCGTAAGACAAGGCTCATTGGTTCAAGACATCCAGTGTTAGAAATGCAGGATGATTTGACATTTATCTCCAATGATGTCGATCTCCAAAAAGGAACTGCTGACTTTCTAATTATTACAGGTCCAAATATGGGTGGTAAGTCTACATATATTAGACAAATTGGTGCCATTTCCTTGCTTGCACAGATCGGTTGTTTTGTTCCCTGTGACGAAGCTGATATTGCCATCGTTGATGCCATTTTATGCAGAGTAGGTGCAGGCGATTCACAACTGAAGGGTGTTTCTACATTTATGGTAGAAATGTTGGAAACTGCCTCTATCCTCAAGAATGCTACGAGTAATTCGTTGATTATTGTAGACGAGTTAGGTAGAGGAACCAGTACATACGACGGTTTTGGGCTGGCTTGGTCAATTGCGGAGCATATTGCAAAGAATATTGGTTGCTTCACCTTATTCGCAACCCATTTTCACGAACTCACAACTTTGGCTGATGAATACACTAATGTCCAGAACCTTCACGTCGTAGCGCATATCGAAGAAGAGGCTAAAGGAACCAATAGTCCTGATCAAGATGAAATTACATTATTATATAAAGTTGAGCCTGGAATTTCAGATCAGTCATTTGGTATTCATGTTGCAGAGGTTGTCAATTTCCCTCAGAAAATCATTAATATGGCCAAACGTAAGGCATCGGAGTTAGAGACTTTGAAGGAGAGCGGAAACGACCTAAAAAGAGCTAAACTGAGCGCAAAGGAAATAAATGATGGTAATAACGAGCTAAAATCGCTTTTAAAATCCTGGGTTGCTGAAGTTAAGAGTGAGGGGCTTGATGATCCTTCTAAACTCACAGATGAAACATGCAGAGAGAAGGTCGGCCAACTTGTTAAGACAATTGTGGATAAGGCAAATACTTCCAACAGTGACTACCTAGATTATATTAAAGATCTACTGCTATAAGACAATAGTGATTGAGATATATAATTTACATAATTTACATTAATATAGTAAGAACGAAAAACACCAACAAGAATATTCGAGAACATGTTCAATTACCGATGAGATCAAAAATTTAGTAACACAATTTCGAACTCCTCTCCTCGTTCAATAACTTTATAAAGGTAAAGTCCCTATCAAACAATAATGTACCGAGAGGTAATTGTGCACAGAAATCGTGTGTGTTTTTCATATGCTGTGCAGAAAGCTCGCTTTGTAAGTACCCACCTTCAACACTACCGGTTGAATGAATTGAAAATAGCAATGTCTGCGGAATTTTCATGCTTGGGTAAAGTGAAGGGTCCGCACTGCATTCAGTATCCAAACCTTCCGGAAGTGACTCGATGGGTGCTGATGACTCCATAGTTGAAAGTAGCTTCGTGGTTAGTCTATTAAATAAACATAGCTCCGAACGCTTTATTGGTGTTAAGGAAGGGTCATACACCGTGGATGTATCCTCTGTGGATATGTGTGGAGTATATGTGTCTGACGCTATTAACTCCGAAATAAGCTTAATTGCATCTGTTTTCTTTGCCTGCATATCCCTAATAATGTTGTTCATCAAAACATCGTACTTGGTGTAATCAAAACCAAGTGCTTGAGAATTAACATTAGTTTCATTAAAATGCTTAACAACATATCTCAATAAGAAGGTAAAAAAGAAGACTGCCATATTGATTTTAACATTACGAAGAGGTATCTTATCATAATTTGGGCCAACAAGGTGTGTGTGAGTATCAATCAATAATGATATAATTTTTGTTATATCTATTTCTCTGGTCTCGTCCATGTTCTTAATTGTGTGGAAGATCAAAGCATATATCGCAGTCTGTGCGTAATGTAATACCTCTGGATACAAATAAGGTCTAAATGGAACTTTCTGGAAAATCTTACACGCATCCATACTGTCTGTCTTAATCTGTCTGCAGAACATATGGAATATCTCAGGAATATCTTGGATTGATCCTACAAACGAATTTGTATTATCTAAAAAGAATGACGTTGCAAATAAACTCAATGTAATCTCTAGGTACAGAAACTGCATGTGGCACTTTATGACTTGGGCACAGGAGACATCATAACCAAGTTTTGCTGTCTCGGTTGGAGATTGTGCATAAAGCATCTGTAAGTATTGCGAGTAACTTTCTATTCTCATGGATGGATGTAAGTTCTGCTTCCAAATATCCAGATCTTTCTTAATATCTAACAATTTTTGAACAATTTCGTCAAAGGAAAGATCAATTGTATTTCTAATAGAAAAACAGACAGACGCCAGATGGCTTTCAATCATTATCAACTTAGATGAGTAATATGATATGAAAAAGGCAAAGTGTTCACTGTAGTTAATAATCGCAGATAACGCCTCATTCAAGTTAGTAATTTTGTCCAGCTCCTCTGGCTTATCCTTGAAATGAATAGGTAACTGATAGTACTTGATGGTTTCAAAATATGCATCATTAGCTAGGACATCCATATCATTTTCCTTTATGGTAGCTGGCTTTTGCAGAATTAAGGAAACCATCTTATCAAAGTAAAAACAGTACCACCACAATGCTCTGTGTCTGATCACTTCTTTCGGTGGTAACGATTTGTAATGGAAGTTCATGTTTAGTTTCATGTCGTAAGCGTATCTGATGGCAAGGGCTAGGGCATCCAGAGCGATTTCAGAATTAGCATTGAAGTTTAAGTAGTGGAAAAGCAACAAAAGTCCAGTAATAGCAGTTGTGCCAGCGGAAAATAAGACTAATTTATGGTAAAAGAACATGGCATTATCGCGATTAAACCTTTCAATCATTATTAGTCTTTCGAGGGTAAATTTCCCATCTCTTTCATTGTGGAATATCCCTTCCGTATCTGTAATAAGCACATTAGCCGCAATAGCAATAGCAATATTCAAAACTAACAGTTCAGGGTAGGTCAAAGGTTCACTGTTATTATCGTAGTACTTTTGACATAAAGAGTCAACCTCGCCTTCAAACATTAGACTTGAGTGGTAAAACATAATGTTGTTGAAAATAGTTAGGAGAGTTTCAGCTTCATCCTTTGACGGCATGTTAAATATTTTTTTATCTCTGAAATTCTGGATCATTGGATACTCAATCATGTGCTTGGATCCGATGATAAACCATTTTAAACTGACCGTGCTGTAATCTCTAATGGGAGCTAGGAACTCCATATTTGACTCATCTGGAGCTAAAATAGATTTTGCCCATTCCAATTTTTGAGTGGTTAGGAGGCGTGGTGCATATTGCTTATACTTCGCCTTAGGGGAGGTGGCAGGAGGAGGGATTCTATCATCTATTTTTTTAGAGAGTTTGTCGACAAGCCACTCAAATCTAGCCATAGTGTCAATAACCATGGCCACTTTCCTGTCCACTTGTTCAACCCTTTTAATAACTACAGCGTCATTGTCCCCATTAGGTTTATCAGGATGAGAAGCACTACTGATAGGTCTCCCTGGGATGGCACTGCTTGCAGTATTGTGTGCATTAGATGATTCGGAAGATGGTGACCCTAACCCATCTGTGTTCAGAATATTGACTCCAGACCTAACATTACTCGTATAAGCGCCGTTCGCAGTATTCGCAGGAGCAGCACCTTCTTCAGTGGAATTGCCAGCCGCAGCTCCTGATGAATCCGTTGGAAACATATTAGACATGTCAGGAGTGGAGACCAAAGCTTCAATTCTTGACAACATTCCGTTGCTTCCCTTCTTCGCGGCCTTCTCTTTCGCAGCCTTTTCTTTCGAAACTTTCTTTTTTTCACTGTTGAGTCTCTTCTTCTCCATCATTGCATTGTGATGTTCAAAGGTACACTCAGCCTTGTACCTCACGCAATTGGAACATTTATTAGTGACAGGATCGATTTGATCGCATTTGATTTTACGTTTTCTGCAATGATCACAGGCCTTAGAGACTCTTTTTTTATCCATGATATCGCCGTTACTAACGTTCCAATCTGCTCTATCTTGGTTATCATAAGGGAACCCATCAACTATTCCAGGCAATGTATGAGTAGGATTCAGGTGATGCCCATTAACCGCGATATTCTGCTGATTTGCACCGGTTGGTCCTTGTTGTGGGTACATCACTGAAGGTGTGTTTCTATTTGTAGTGCTCTGCGGATTAACATTAATACCCTGTGGGACGGTTACAGATGGAATAATTACAGATCGTCTATAATCAGTAGGGTTTCCGGATGGTTGGGTCTGATCACCCGATTGGCCATTTCCTGCGTTCATTGAATATATATTTTGTGAAGAGTTCAGTGCAAGTCGTAATTTGTCAGTTCACGAAGGACGTTTTCTTCTTTATAACGTAAGCAATTGAATTATGCTATTGGCTATTGTTGTGTGTGTGTATTTTACGCAACCTCCTTGAAGAAAGATACTAGATATTAGACAGACTAAGGGCCGGCTGGTTGTGTAGCCATACACTTGAACAAGGATCGATGGCTCTGCATCGGTGTTATTTCCTTGTTTCCCTGTTTCCGTGTTTCCGTTTGTTTCTCAATGGACGACGGCAAGGTTCCGCTCTCGGCCATGGAAAAGTTCCGTCTCCGTGTCGATCGCCTAACGATACGGAAAATATTTTCTCATCCACGGCAGAGCCGCAGAACAATGTAACTTACATAGTTAAGGTAATATTGAAAGCTGTTATTGGCTGGGTAATAAGGATTGACCTTTGAAATGGGGTTCAGAGTTCTATTTATTTATTTATTTCCTAGATGTTTTAATTAAGGGGTTACAACTCGTCCCTACTATTGCTGAAGGATATATCTTCCAAGTGGTTGAGAATCTGGGAGAGAAATTTGATGTGTTCCACTTTTGTCAGCGTTTCGACATCTGTCAGAGAAGGGTCTATTGACTTCCGCATGTTCTGTAGTTTTGTTCTTTCTCGCAGTAGCTTGTCAGTCTTAGTCTCGAAAGATGTATCGAGCACAGCCACGACACCGTTTAACTCTAATTCTGATACGTATGATTTCCCAAGTGTGCAGAGATTGCTGTCAGACTTGCAAGGCAATGTTGGGTTAAGTACTGTATTAATGATATCTTCTTCTTCGTTCTTGGCAATCACAGTCTTTATAAAACTTCTTATAGTAGGACCATCACGTTTGCCCTCGAATTGCACAATCCTCTCTGGAGAAACGAACGTTCTCGTGTTTGCCTTGGGGTTCCAGAACTTATGAATAACTCTTTTCCAAATTGGTTCTACTACAGTCTCCTTAACTGGTTCTTCTAGAACTTCCTCTGTGGTAGATCTGGGTTTTATAATATGGATGATTGGATACCCAGGTAATGACGAGCACAGACTGTTGGTGAATACCTCACAGTTCACCTCCAGGAAATTTACCTTATGCTCCGAACTTATTTTGTTCTCATAACTGAATCCGCTGGCGACCTCTTCGAATATTGGTTTTAGAGTTTTGCAATGGGAACACCATGTAGTGTAGAATTTAACAACTGTGTATGCGTTGGGTGTATTGGTGAAATTATAGAACTCGGATTTATCCATTATGTATGTGACGTTGATCTCATCCTGTTGGCGGAAACATTCCACCAATCCTTGGAGCAATATAACTATACAAATAAATGGCCAGTTGAATAACATAGCAACGTTGTTTTAGTTTTTTACTATATCTCTCTGTGCAGGAAAATTACTAACTGTACATTGTTATGCATTTGCAGTCATTCTTAAAGGCTGGGCATCGATGCTGCACGGTGTTTTAATTTTTTTCTGCCTTGCGCCCAATCAATCCAAGGCGCATGCACAACTTGGCACACTCAAGATGGAATTATTGAGGGGAAACCAATAAGACGATGGTGAAAATAATGAGAAGGAGGGAGGCGGTCTTGGCTGAGTTGGCCAGTACCGGGCCGGTCTGTAGGTGTCACATAACCCTTGGGCCCATTTTGGACGCTTGGCGGCTAGGATATGGGTAGTTTGGAGCTCGCTTTAGCGGGGATTGGGGAGGTTAGAATAGCAATACATTATATGGGGTAAAGGGATGTCCAAAGTTCTTTGTATTGGCATGTATATAATTGTTTGAATGATACATTTGGGTGAGTAGTAGTCACTTGAAAATGAAGCAAATTGGGAGATGGCGCGAGGTCCGGATTTCAGGTCTGGATTGATCTGGAGACAGGGTAGCTGTGGGATTGTTGTTAATAATGTTGATAGATGGGATATGAAAATATGTAGTGGAAGTCTATTCGTTATCGCAGGCTTCCTAGTTTCCGTTTTACAGGCCTTCGAAGTTTGGTAAAGTTTGAGACTTTATATAGCTGTAGCTCGGCCGGGGGTGGTCCAAATTTGATAAAAATATATATATCTGAGGTGTTTTCAGAAGGTACCCATCCTGCATGCCAAGTTTGGAAAGATTGTGAGATACTTGATCGAAATTCTGTAAAATTGCATCGATGCGATCATGGATCGGGTTTTGGGTCGGCGGGTTCGGCTCGCGAAGGTCCGATGGCGAATTTAAAAAATCGAAACGGGGGAAATCCACAGGGGACCCTACCACCTTTAGGGCGTGAAATAGGAGCATAAACAAGCACAGCGGCCCTTCAAAACAATATGTACCAGGAGTTGACAACCGAGGGGTTGCCCAGAGCAATCGAAATTAACCGAGAAGAGTCTTCGACTTCTACGGAAGAGACATTGACCCGAGTAGAACGTGCAATTCAAATACATGAGAAGGAGGATGAGTTAGCTGCGAAAGATGCAGGGATCGAAAAGTACAAGAAGATGTACGAGGACTCGATTAAATATAAGGCGATGTACGAGGACTCGATTAAATATAAAGCGATGTATGAAACTGAATGCAAGAGGAAGGAGCGCCAATTACGCGTTTCTATCAAGCAGGGCAAGGAAATTAAGAGACTTAAGGCTATGAATAGAAAGCGCATCGGCAGTACGCCTTTATTAGATGTCCCTATGGGCGAGGTTGTTGTTTCTAGGGCTGCTCAGAAGCGTACTCCTCCTGTGGAGATCGTAGCTGGCGAGGGAGCGCCCTTCAACGTGTTGAGTAATGCCATGGGTAAGATTAAGAAGGAGAGTGAATAAGATGGCTCAATTTCATCCTAGTTGGAAGCTTGCCAATGAGGTGCTCGCATCCAGGAAGCGGCCACTTTACGGGCAGAAGCAAAGCACGCTCCCGGTCCTGGAGACGCATATTTATTTTGGGACGGTCGAATGCTTATAACTGGCTTCCTGCGCGCGAGCCGCTTAGAGCGCGCACCTCGCTTTTTTCGCCTCGCGTGCGGCAAGCGCCCAAAATATGCTGGACCATCATTACTTATTTAATTTATTATATGAAATTGAATAATATAATCTATAAGAAAAACTGTTTATAATTTAATTCGTAATCGTCTATTGTCTGATTAATTAACCTTGGAATCTTGGTGGCTCGCTAGAACGCCCATTTTTCTTCTGTAATTTAGCACAATTTCTCCTTGTGATTTCCAGAACAGTGTCCGTACCGTGCTTAATGTCATGTCATTATCTAGGACCTGACCCTTGCACAATATCTCCAACCACTCGCTTGGCTCAATTTTTGCCTTCATCTCCGGTGTTTTGGCCTCAAAACGGTCAATCACATAAAACTTAATCTTTTTCACCTTGATCATTCCTGGTGCCGTTAATCTCGCGTTCATATCAGAGATCTTTGGGAGATCGGTTATCCCGGTACCCTTTGACTTACCAAATTTCAGCATGTAATGCCTCTGTTCTGGTTTAGCATTTTCATTTGGTTCTTCGAGGGCTTGACGTGCTTCTTGTTCCGCATTCAGCCATGGTGCCAAGATGAAGTTCAATTTTGGCTGCTGGTCATCCACTCTTCTGATGTCATTACAGAGAGACTTTGCAAACCAGTATGGCAGGTCATGTTCCAACCGATCGTATAGCTCACGTTTGGACAAAGACACGTGGCAGTCATCGTCTCCTAGGTCACTCCCGTTCAAATTTGAATCGTTGTAGAAGTCAGTTTCATGACCCAGGCCAGCCGTTGCATGTAGGTTGGAATCAGATGGGTTCTTCAGAGAAGACGCATCGCTGGAGTGATCACTTGAAGTGTATCTCCTTTTAGAAGTTGGGGGCATGATGTTTGACGATAAGACACTTCCACCAGACACATCCGCTTCCCATGAATGAATAACAATCAGTGTGGCTAGTTTGATTCTCACAATTGGGCTGGATGGGTCACGTTTGATTAGCGAGTCGGGCATCTTCCTTGTGAGCAGCTTCAACGATGTCATATTCCCTGTATACTGCTCAGTGTAGGCGTTATGCAATTCATTCATCAGGTCGCTCATGAACTGGATCTTCCTCTCTGGTTTTGTTGTTACTACAGACCTCGATGGCAAATTCAACGTTGACGTGGAATGAGACCTGGACTGTGACTTCGACTCGGTAGCCAGTTTGGAATAAACTGGGTTCTGGCTGTCGTTCTTGGTGTTATAGAACGGACTGTCCTCCTTCCTGTCCGATGCGTTGTATCCCTTATTCCAGAGTGTCTTCTCTTCAGGTATATCGCTGTCAATGGATAGGTTGTTCAACTCGGTTGTCGTTGTTCTTGTCGCCGGATCGTCCTCATCAGACACCAGCTGCTTCGAGTCCTCGGAACTCATGTTGGAGTCGTTCTTGCTCAATCTAAAGGACTTGAACTTCCGGCTTAGTAACGACCCTGAGCTTTGGGCCCTGCCCGAGCTGTTTTTTGAGAGCACTGGAACAGGATTTACAATCTCACCGTTTGATGTGTCCGGGTCAAATACAAGCTGTGTTGCACCTGTGCTCCCCACTGGTGCTGTGCGTGGCGGTGGTCTCCCCGCGCCGTTCCCATCATGTGGAGACAGCTGTTTCCCCTTATCCACTGGTGTTGTAGGTGCTGACACGAACGGTGTCTCCGGTTTATTACTGTTTCCGCCTCCCATGCTAATGGTTGAGCCGAGCTTGCTAAACGCAGACATCTTTCTGAACTTATCCTTGGCCTTGGGTGTGGTTGTGCCACTGTCGCCGTTCCCCGTTGTGTCTGCGCTACTCGCCACGAGACCGTCCACGGGACTATGATCCGCGGCACTCCTGTCGTCGTGCTCCTTCTTTTTGCTGTTCACTAGTGCCTTTCTGAACTGCTGGTCCTTCGTCAACTCGTACTCCATAAACTCGTTGAACAACGAATTCATCACGATCTTGCCGATATTGTACCTGTCGTCGGCGTTGATCTTCACGTCGTTGATCACGGCGTACTGTGCCAGTGCACTCCCGTACAACTCTGTGTTTGAGAACCGCGGCCCCACCTTCACAAACAGCATTCCTACCTTCACGGACACCGTGCACCAGTGCGAGAGTATTTCCTTGGATGTGTACTGCACCACGATCTCGTCGAACGACCCGTCTGCGGCGTCGAAGGTGTTTATCAATTCGCACGACACGATATCCCAGCGCTGCACCCTGCCCTGTGTGTTCTCGGTTATCACATGGCGTCTGTTGGTGAGCAGTGAGCTGCGCGTTAGTGCGAACCCGCCGAGCTCTGTGCTGAGGGTGTTCGTCTTGAGGTTGAGGCAGTTCAGGTTGGAGTTGGAGCAGTAGGAGAAGTATATGTTTGAGTCGTTCAGCAGTTTCAAGTCGAGGATTCCGAGGTGTTCCGCGTGCACGCCGGAGTCCCTTGGCGAGTACTGTTCCATGTACTGCTTTGAGTTGAACACCAGCTCGGCGCTGATCCTGTCCAAATCGCTCATGTCTACCTTGTTGATGTTTCCGAGGGAGTCTCCGACGAGCAATGCGCGGGAGTCCACGCCGTCGATGCACCAAATGGAGCACGGCCACTTCCACGACTTCAGCCGCGTGATACGGGGCTGAATGTCCTCCGAAGCAGACTCATCGCGGCCACTGCGAGCCGCCGCGACATCCCACACGTGCACCACGCCGTTGGAGCACGTACTGATCAGCCTGCTCTCGCCATCGACCAACCGCACCGCCTTGATATTCGTCTCGTGGGCGCGCTGGATCCGCGCCACCACCTTCCTCTCCTTGGCCGAGAGGAACACGAGGTCTCCATTACAGTCCCCGACCACCATATCGAAGCTGTGAGCTGTTGCGGCACTCCCCTGCGCACTTGCAGCACTCCCCTGTGCACTTGCGGCACTCCCCTGTGCTTCGTTCGAGCGCGCCACTCCCCGAAACACCGCCATCGCGTACACCGAGGCCCCATCCGTGTCAAACGTGTGCCAGTGCGAGAACGAAGGCCAGGCACTCCCCTGTGCGTACGCTATGCGCCACAGCTTGACTGCGCCGTCCAGCCCGCCCGTCACGAGCATGTCGTGGCGCGGGAAGTACGATATGCACTTGATGTAGTCGGCGTG
>JAKTPZ010000029.1:72688-89995 GCA_030579215.1 Maudiozyma pseudohumilis
CGACCAACCGCACCGCCTTGATATTCGTCTCGTGGGCGCGCTGGATCCGCGCCACCACCTTCCTCTCCTTGGCCGAGAGGAACACGAGGTCTCCATTACAGTCCCCGACCACCATATCGAAGCTGTGAGCTGTTGCGGCACTCCCCTGCCCCTCGTTCGAGCGCGCCACTCCCCTAAACACCGCCATCGCGTACACCGAGGCCCCATCCGTGTCAAACGTGTGCCAGTGCGAGAACGAAGGCCAGGCACTCCCCTGTGCGTACGCTATGCGCCACAGCTTGACTGCGCCGTCCAGCCCGCCCGTCACGAGCATGTCGTGGCGCGGGAAGTACGATATGCACTTGATGTAGTCGGCGTGTGCCCCTATTATGTGTGTCCGCGCCTGCCACGCGAGGGATACCGGGTCCCTCGACAGCGCAATGTGAACCACGGAGAAGTCGTGGGAGACGGAGACGTAGCTGTGCAGGTTTATCTCCACTATATCGCTGACCCAGTCTGAGTGGATCTGGAACCGAGTCGGTTCCTCGCTGGAAGGGCCGGAAACCCCTGAAACATGGCCCTTAGAGCACGGATGCAGCACCACAGACCCATCCCTCGAGGTAGTCAGATAGTACTCATCAGTCAATGCCGGATGCAGGATACGCGAAATCGGCAGAATATGCGCGTTACGCTTGTCTGGCGACTGTGGAGACACCAGACCGTAACTCACAGTAAGAGATGTCATTAGTATCGCTCAATTGCCCTCTCGTCTGTGAGTAGATGCGCTGAATGCAACAGAACAAGAATCAAAGTAGCAAAGTGGCAAAGTGACAAAGTGGCAAAGTGGCAAAATGACCAGGGGAATTGCCACCCTGATATCCCCATCCCCGCCCTTGACAGCAGGGCAACGGGCGCCTATCCACACAGCACAGCACAGCACCACGCTCCGCCCCAACGGCCCCAACGGCCGCCGCCGCCGCCACCGCCACCGCGAAAATATCGCGCCGTTTAGATCGTTCAGCCTTTATGGCGGGGGGAGGGGCGTGTCGTTCCTGCGGCGTTTCTGTGGGTGGAAGAGTGGCACAACCGTGCAACTGCAAACAACAGCACCGGGAGGTGTACAAGGATGTGACACATGTGTGTATTGAGACCCGTGTGCTGTATCACAACGGGGGGGGGGTGCTTGTAAGTGTATGTGTGAGTGTGGCAGAGCATAGAGAAGTGCAGTACACCCATACACCATGATAATACACCCACACACCATGATAATACACCCACACACCATAGTGCACCCACACCCCCACACGCGTTACGTCACAGCATAATTATAGACACAAAAACACACATATACACATTGCACATCGCACATTGCACATTGTACCCACACACGCACACACCTCGCTTCGCTTGACACACCTCGCTTCGCTCGACACACACACACACCATGGAGTCCGAACTGCGCGCCAAAGTATGGTACCACACCGAGCAGCACATCCAGCACACCGAGGCCGCGCACTCCCCTCCGTGCACCCACACACGCCGCTACACCGCGGCCCTCACAGAGGTGCTGCTCGCCCGGCTCGAGGAGCTCAGCACAGACCTCGAGCAGTTCGCCCAGCACGACACCGGGAGGGCCGGGGCCAATGGCCAGGGCAGCAACAGCAACAGCAGCAACAGCAACAGCAGCAGCAGCGACGCTGCACCCACCACCATTACCAAGAGAGACCTCGCCCTGTGGCTGCGCAACTCCCCGGAGCTGCAGCGCCGCCTGGGACTGATTGAGTGAGTCCAGGGCGAGGGCGAGGGCGAGGGAACACACACAAAACCCACACACCCACTGAAAAACCCACACACCCACACCCACACCCACACACCCTTGGGCGAGAGGGGAATACAGATCCCTGCGGCGATTCACAGCCGTGCCTCAACTGCGCCCAGCCCCTCAACGCTCTGTGCGGCGCTGTCTGTGCCTGCGACGCTGCCCGTGGCAACATTCCCTGCGCGACGTTGTCGCAGTGGTGCTCCTGGAATTGTTGTAGTGGTGCTCCTTCAATTCTCTTGCACAGATGCTCCTTCAATTCTCTTGCACAGATGCCTTGGATAATTCCTTGCACAGATGCCCCTGCAATTCTCTGAGACCCTCCTGTAGGAGCCTCGCCCACGACTAGACCCCTCTGCATTCTTAAGGGGTGCGCAAGACATCTTGTTGAGGGGTGGACTATAGTCGGGTCAAGAGTCCGGCAGGGACAAGAGACGGCAAAGGGATGTTTCATGGTTCTGCGGAGAGGGTGCGGGTGCCGTGACGTTTGGGGTATCGGGTATATATAGGGTTGGGGGGGATGCACAAACACGCATTGTGGGTAGATTGTATACACATTGTCAAGCACATCATACACATCGTAATTATATAATACACACAATTACGGTAGATACTATTCGCAATATCGCACTAATAATATATTGTCAATCTAACACCGATATAATACACAGCGCTATCACAACACCGCTCTAATACACCCCGCTCTAATACACCGAGCTATCACAACAACCCCCTGATATGTCTGCCGATGCCAGTTCGTCGACCTCGGCGTTCGTCACCACTCTCATATTCAACAGTGCGCTCGGGGGTGCCTTCCTCCTGGGTTTCCTAACCCTGCGCGACCGCTACAAGCGCGTCTACGAGCCTCGCACGCTCGACTCCCTCGCCACCTTGTCCCCGGAACAGACCGTTGAGCCTGTTCCCCCGGGCTACTTCCGCTGGCTGCCACACCTCCTCTCCCAGCCCCGCGCATTCGTGATGCAGCATGCGGGCCTCGACGGCTACTTCTACCTCCGCTACCTCGCCCTCTTCGCCGCCGTCTCTCTGCTCTGCGCGCTCATCCTCTTCCCAATCCTCCTCCCCGTCAACATCACCAACGGCTACGGCCTCAAGGGGTTCGAGATCATGTCGTTCGCCAACGTCAAGAACAAGAACAGGTTCTACGCACACGTCTTCCTGTCCTGGCTCGTCCTGGGGCTCGTTCTCTACGTGATGTACAGGGAGCTCTACCACTACGTCCTGGTGCGCCATGCCGCCATGACGACGCCCTTGTACGACGGGCTCGTGTCCGCACGCACAGTCGTCGTGACTGAGCTGTCCGGGGACCTCGCTGATGAGGGCGCGTTTGAGAGGTTGTACCCACAGGTGATCGGTGTTAATTACGCCCACGACTTGAGGGAGCTCGACGAGCTGGTCGCCGAGAGGCAGAAGGAGGCTGGGCGGCTAGAGGGCGCGCTCAATGGCTCGCTGAAAAAGGCGGTGGCAAAACACTTGAAACAGGAGAAGAAACAGGAGAAGGCGCAGGAGAAGAAACAGGAGAAGACGCAGACAGGTTCGGATGATGCCCAACACATTTCAAGCCTGGATGCCACAACACCATCACGTCTGGATACAACAACACCATCACGGCTGGATGCGTACGTCCCCGCCAAGAAACAGCCAACGCACCGTCTCGGGAAGTGGTTCCTCCCTCCGCTGGAGAAATGGTTCGGGAGACGCAAAGTTAACACTATCGAGTACTGCGAGGAGCGTATCGCACAGCTGAACGAGGAGATTGACCCCCTGCAGAAGAAGTGGGAGGTCACAGACAAGCACCCAGCGGTGTTTTTGCAGTTCCCAACACAGCTGGACGCCCAGGAGTGCTACCAGTCCCTCGACGCCGTCGTCGGGTCCAGTAACTACGGGAAGAGGTTTATCGGCGCCACACCAAGCGACATCCAGTGGTCAAACATGAGCCTGTCCACCCGTGAGAGACAGCTGAAGCGTATCGGTGCAAACGCAGCTCTGACCGCCCTAATCATTTTCTGGGCCATCCCTGTTGCAGTCGTCGGTTGTATCTCCAACGTCAATTTCCTGACGGAGAAGGTGCCCTTCCTCAGATTTATCAATAACTTGCCCAACTTCCTCATGGGTTTGATCACCGGTATTTTGCCAACGGTAGCACTGGCGGTCTTGATGTCCCTAGTGGCACCAATAATCGCTAAAGTGGGGGCGTTGTCAGGGACCATCACTTTCCAGGAGACGTCGCTGTATGTGCAAAAGTGGTACTACGCATTCCAAGTAGTTCATGTGTTCATTGTCGTCACCCTGGCATCATCTGCATCTGCCACCGTTGAGGCAATTATCCGCGAACCATCGTCGGCAATGACACTGCTGGCGGCTAACCTGCCAAAGGCATCCAATTTCTACATCGTCTACTTCTTGCTGCTGGGACTCACCACTCCAGCAGGGTCGTTGTTACAGATCGTGACGCTGATCATATCCAAGATCCTGCCTCGCATCCTAGACAGCTCCCCAAGGGACAAGTGGCGCCGCTACAACACCTTGGCCGAGCCAAACTACGGTGTGCTGTACCCGGCACTGCAAGTAATGACAGTGATCATGTTCTCGTACGCAATCATCTCTCCAATTATCCTGGTATTCACTACCTTCGCTCTGGGCGCACTGTACGTCGCCAACTTGTACAACACAATCTACGTCAGCAGGACCCCCGCAAACGACATGCTCGGGAAGAACTACCCATACGCCATATTCCAGCTGTTTGTGGGACTCTACCTAGCAGAGGTCTGCCTAATCGGCCTTTTCATCATGGCCAAGGCATGGGGGCCACTGGTGTTGGAGTGTGCGTTTTTGGCGGCCACGGCACTGGTTAATATATACTTGAAGTACAAGTTTTTGCCAGTGCTCGACATGGTGCCAATGAGCGCCATTCGCTACGCACAGGGCAAACGCTACGCCACTTATCCATACAGAGACGAGGGGCTCGCTGAGATGAAGGCATTCGCCAAGAAGATGAAGGAGTTGCACGAGGCAGACGCCACAGGTGGTGTCATCAGACCAGCCACAAGACCGGAATTGCAGCGTGCGGACCTGATAGCCTCCGAATCTTCAGAGTCCACGTCAGAGTCCGAGAGGGCAATGCGCAAGGAGAAGCACGCAGTCCAGATGGCCAGAGTAACCAGTGGCGCTACAGACACCAGTAAGCACGCTAGCACCTTTGTCGGTGATGACGAGGAGTTCAAGAAATTACACTACAGCGATATCAACCCAGCACTAATGAAAACCGAGCGCGATGGTTTGAACGGGACGCAGATGAAGAGACTGGGTAGTCTCGGTACAGTCGTCGAGGGAGATGTCGGCCACACCATCATAGATCCAGAGGCACTAAAGCACAGTGGTGACGTCCCTTCAATTGCAAAAGATACTTCGCTCTGGGGTCGCTTCCTCCTGTTCTTCCAGCCTTGGGAGTGCTACAAGTTTGCTGATATCCGTGCAAGACTTCCTCCAGCCATGAACAGTACTATAGAGTACGACCTGGAGTATTTGAAGCACGCCTACACGGATGACGCCGTACGCGACCCAGAACCAATTATTTGGATCGCAAAGGACTCAATGGGTGTGTCGCAGCAGCTGATCGCAGACGCGAAGACCGCCGGTGTGGATGTCAGAGACGAATACACTGGGTTCGACGAAAAGGGCAAGTGCACGTTCTCTGGTAACCCACCGGACTATGCCCCACCCACAAAGTTGTAACAATCATTTTAATAATAATATATATTCTTTTTTTCCAATACATTTTTAATTCAATAATAGTTAATCAAAAGGCTAAACCACCAGGGTTACATGTGTATTATTCCCGATTTGCACCATTTCATCAGGTCACGGCACGCTTTCCTAGTTGGGGAACAGTTTCCCGATACTGTCATAATTATCAATCCTGCGGCATTGTCTGGCGAGAAAAATATCCAATATCGCTCCGGCCGGATATGCACACCCTTGAATCTTGCAGGGTGATTATTAATGCGAAGTCCAAGCTGCTGGGGGGGGGATCGATAAGATCACTCCTATTCATGCAGGAAAGAGGTGTACTAATCTCGGATAATATCATTCGTTGCACTCGGGTTTTTTTTGTTTCTAATCTTTGCACATTTCCTCAAATTTGTTGCAACTTTGCAATATTGAAATCCATATCGGCATTAATCTGAATTTCCCCTATTTCTCTCAAAACCTTTCCTTCTCTAATTAAGCTCCAGTCATGAGTAAAGACACAAAACATATGAACGACTACAAGGTTATTGTGGAGTTCAACTCCGACAGGATCGTATCTTACCTACCAAACGGACAGTTCACGGAGGAAATCCTCAAGAGCGAAGCGTGTTTCGGTCTGGTTGCCCACAAGTTAAACCAACTAGAAAATGCTCCAAATATTGAGTATTATCACAAATCTGGTGCATGGAGACCGCTAGTGAGTGAACTGGATTATGGTCGTGCCAGTATCACGTTGCTTTCCAATCACTTACTTTTTATCAGTATCAAGGATGTGGACCATGTGAAGAAACAAGAGGACGGTCCTGAAAATATTGTTGTGTCTCGTGATATCCTAACTTCATTGACTGCTCAGATGGCTAAATTGGAGTTATCTATTAGAATGGACAGATTGAAAAGTTCACAAGGCAACGATGTTTACTTCGACATTGACCCGAGCAATGAGGAGCTGTTCGATTTCTTCTCCGGGATGAGATCTACAGATAAACTTGAGGAAGTGATGAATGGGTACAAGAAGCACACTGCTTGGGTAGAGAAGTTTAACAACGATGAGAGATATCTCGAGCACCAGTTAGAGACCATGTTAGTTCTCTCGAAGCACCCTGTAGGTGGTTCCGCTACGACAACTCCTGTTTCCGCACCAAAACTTGTTAAACACACCGAGAGGGAATCGAGCAGTAATTATCCATTCACACTGACAGTTTTCCAAAAGGATTTGAACTTCTGTTTCCAGCTCAGAAATAATACCGAGGTGTACTTCAAGAACAGCTTAAATATTGTCACGAATCTTGAAGATGGAGTCCATGCCATTGCAGTACCTCATGGAATTGGTCCACATAACCAGAGAACATTCACTAGATTCAAGAAAGATTTCTCGCCTGAGTGCACCATCGCTGACTTCATGTATTTCCAAATAAAGGACATAGATGGAAACTCTATATTATACGAGGGTATAAGAAGCAAGTTCGACAAGGAACAGTCTGTATTCAAGTTAAGAAGCGTTGGCCATCCAACTCTTAATGGAATCAATCTGGAGCGTATGCAAGGTAACAATGTGACTTCAACGACAAGTCAGCCATCCATAAGATCGTCACTAGATGAAGGTGACATAATATCTACCTCCATCGGTAGCAATGTAAATGACACTGCTAGTGGACGTACTTTTGATGAGTATGATTTTCTAAGTGAAACAGAGTTCGAGGATTATTAAACAGAGCCCTGTTTCTATATTATTACTTTACATAAATGCGAACAAACAAAAAAAAACATATATATATATATCCCACTGTATATTACGACAGTCAAAAATTTAACGAATTCTCTAATATTTAACAACTCCGTTGTTTCTTTGTGTGTTGGTATATGGACAATGTGGATGTTTCTTTGACGTAAGTTTAACCAGCATCCTGACTTTGCATATTCGTATCCCTAAGAAAATCCCGTAGCATATAAAACGCGGAGTTCCCCCGGCATTATAGGAAAGGAGGGAACGGGGTAAAATAATGGGAAATACGAAGAATAAGTTATTATAAATGAGTTCGATCACTTCACAAGTGGTTGTTCATGGATGTATGTAACACAGTACTTTCCATACACACATACTATTATCGACCATATAGTCTATTTGCAAAAATATGATGAGACAAACCTATTACCTTATAGAAGATCAAGACGACGCTGATTCCATGAACATCGCATTTGAAAGTTTACATTTTAACGCACCTGAGTTGCATCCATCGACCCAGCTCGGAAATGAGGAGTTAACACGGATAATGTTTTACACGCGCACTCAAAACGATTTACAGAATGCAACCAAGGAGCTTGATGAATTACTAGACCAGGTGATGACGTATCGCGACACTCCGCCATCACTAACTCTGACCCAAGCATACCTTCCTGGGACCATGGTGCAGCTCATGCAAAGTAGACAACGTGCCAAGAGACTTATCAGAACTGCTATTGACCTTAATTTCAGGGACGCAATCGAGTGGAACTATCTAGAAATTGCCCTTATTGACCTACAGGATAAGCTCTGTAATATCGATGAGTTCCTGGCACTTCAGTCTGGTCGTGGTGTATACCATTAAATGCACATGTGGTAAACATACCTCAAAGCTATATGATATGATACGAACTAATGAACATGACATACAACTATATATACAGGACCTATGACACTTGTCGTTAAATAAAAGTTTACATTCTCTCTTTACTATGTGGTGTTTTGGTGTACGAATATAGTTCACGTGGCTTTCTGTCATTTTATACGTTATGGTAAGTTCTTACTGTTCTTTTTTCTTCCAGATTCTTTGAGTCTCCACGTTGGGCGCGCATTATATAAGCAAGGCGCATCGCGATCCAAGGGAGATTAATTTTCAGTTTTTTCTTGGTGTTTATTCACAAGGAGTTCTAACACTGTAACTGCTATTCCTGCACATCGTAACGATAACAACAAAGAGTTTCGTAAGACTACCATCCAACCATCTAATCATGTCGCAAGAGCAATTTTCTGAGAATCTAAAGGTGATCGTCGCCGAGAAACTTAAGGGACTACAGAACTTCAACGAAGATGTCAAGTACGTTGCAGAGTATATAGTTCTGCTGATTGTTAATGGTGGTACTGTTGAATCCATCGTTCCAGAGTTGACAACTCTGTTTGATGCCATTCCTGTCGAGTCTCTGACTAATGTTGTTCAAACTGCGTTTTTTGCACTAGAGGCTCTTCAGCAGGGAGAGCCTGCTGAGAATATTGTTGCAAAGATCCAAGAAATGAATAATATTGAGAGACAAGGTCAAGGCCAACCACCACAGCAGCAGCAGGATCAACAGCAGCAACAACAGCAGCAGCAGCAGCAACAGCAGCAACAGCAACAACAGCAACAGCAACAGCAACAGCAGCAGCAGCAGCAGCAACAGCAGCAACAACTACCAGGTATCATGAGCAATGCTCCTGCCCCAGTTGTTCCACAACAGCAACCTGAACCAGTTCAGCAAGAGTCCCAGGAGAAGTTACAGCCTCCATTAGTCTCTGCCTTCTCAGGTATTGTTGCTACACCAGCACCCGCTGACGATGTTATTATTCCAGTACAGCCTCGTTTCTCGCAACGCGGTGGTGCTGTTGGTAAGAGAGGAAGAGGTCGTGGTGGTGCTCGCGGTGGTTCTCGTATGTCTACAAGGGGTGGTCATGGTAATAGTGGTGGTGACCGTTTCAACCCACTGGCTAAGGCCCTGGGCATGGCTGGTGGCAGCAACGTTAACTACGTTTCTAAGAAGAAGGAGGGTCGTTGTAAACTCTTCCCTCACTGCCCACTAGGAAGATCTTGTCCAAATGCTCACCCAACCAAGGTTTGCAACGACTATCCAAACTGTCCAAAACCAGCCGGTACATGTGAATACCTACATCCTGACCAAGACCAGGAGTTAATGAAGGATATTGAGAAGACCCGTGAGGAGTTTCAGAAGAGAAAGGAGGCATTTATTGCTGCAAGAACGAGACCTGTTCAAACTGGTATCGTTATCTGTAAATTCGGTATTATGTGTACCAACCCAATGTGTCCATTTGGTCATCCAACTCCTGCCAATGAAGACGCTAAGGTTATCGATCTAATGTGGTGTGAGAACAACCTGAAGTGTCAGGACCCATCTTGTAAGAAGGCGCACTCCTCGCTGTCCAAGCTAAGACCTGTATCTGGAATGGGTCGTCCACAGAGTGCTGGTATTGGTCACCCTCAGGCAGTTGCTAACCCAACTGATTCTCGTCCTCCAATCGAAAAGTCTCTGGAACAGTGTAAGTATGGTAACCACTGTACTAACAAGCGCTGTAAGTTCAGACATGCTCGTTCTCCAGTGATGTGTCGTGATGGTGCGAACTGTACAAGAATAGACTGTATATTTGGTCACCCAATTAACGAGGACTGTAGATTCGGTATTAACTGTACAAACGCAACATGTCTCTTTAGACATCCAGAAGGCAGAGTTCAGCCTGTTAAGAAGGGTCAACAGCAGCAGCAACAACAACAACAACAACAACAACAACAACAACAACCTGAACAACCACAACAATTACAATTTGGGGACCAGCAGCAGAATGCTGGTGGTATCCAGAGTATGTGGGGTGCTCCTCAGCCAGTTCCTACGAACCAGAGGGTGTTCGCCCTTCCTGAAGGTAACCAGATTGAGAACGCTCCTAAGCAGGAAACGTTCGCACCAGCTCCATCATTTGCTCCTCAAGACAACGATGCCCAAATGGAGTAATTGTAACAAAACAAAACAGACGTTCCAAGCCTATTTTACTCTACATGTTTTAATGAATTAGGTAAACCATTCTGGTTATTGTATTCATGAAATATTTATCAGGTATGAAAATGTCCTGAAAATAATATTTAATTTAAATTCTAAATCTATCTAAACAAACAAAAACAAAACAAAAAAAGACACATCTAAATCGTTTGCATAAATGATTGTGTGTAGCACTTTGTGTTCTTCATTTTATAAAGTGATATATAATTTCTTGTATATATTTTTTCCCATCTGTGGTTTTCTTGTATGTAACAATCTTGTAAACGTTTGTCTTGTATGTGGGAGGCATTTTCTTTGCTAACTTGTCACAGCTTTCTAACTTGAACAATCCATTGGTGTAAAGAGTACTGATTGATGAGATTGCTCGCATATAATAAACGAGAACACATAAATCTTGAACTTCAGCAATAAGGCAACAAATATTGAACTATCAAATGATATGAGTTAAAGGTACACTACTATTATAAAAAATTATTAATTATTTATACATTTAGTATCTCTTCTTCTGGACAACAGCATCGTCAGAGTAGATGTCTAGAGGAGAAATTGGTAGTGGCTGCTCAGCCCATAGGTTTGGAGTTAGGAAACCGTAGGTGTTACCGATGGCAACGAAAGCGGCCTTTAGAGTGTTCTCTAGAGTTCTGGTCTTACCGTTGGACTGGGTGTAGACATCCTCAACACCGGCTAGCTGCATTAGCTTCTTGACGGCTGGAGAGGCGACGATACCAGAACCTCTTGGAGCTGGGATCAGTCTGACGGTGACGGAACCACACTTACCGGTAGTCTTGGTAGACAGAGAGTGTGGCTGACCAAGGTTGTTACCCCAGTAACCTCTTCTGATTGGGATGACAGAAAGCTTGGCAATGATGATACCAGCTCTGATGGCACCAGCAACCTCCTTGGAGGTCTTGATACCTAGACCAACGTGACCGTTGGAGTCACCGACAACAACGACAGCCTTGAATCTGGTTCTCTGACCGGCTCTGGTCTGCTTCTGGACTGGCTTGATGTTCATAACCTCGTCCTGTAGGTTTGGTAGCAGAGTGTCGATGATCTGGAACTCCTTAACTGGAAGGGAGTGTAGGAAGATCTCCTCGATAGTGGTGACCTTACCGGCCTTCACTAGTCTACCAAGCTTGGTGACTGGAACCCAGCCCTTCTCCTCCTCGTTTCTACCACCTCTTCTACCGCCACGGCCTCTGTTGCGACCGCCGAAACCACCTCTTCTCTGTTGACCTTCTGGAGCAGACATTGTTGTTGATTGATTACTTCTTTTATAAAATCGGAATGGAACACGGAAAGTTGATGTAGGTAACTTTCAATCGACTTATTAAAGAACACGGTTTCTTATAAATGAAACTACAAAGTAAGATAGAATTGCAAGAGAGAGAGAGGTCTGAGTTACAAGATGCAGAGCTTATTCCCAATGAAATAGCTAGAGGTTGCTGACAGTACGTTACAGTGAGTACTGTGGAAGTCTGAGGGTTCTGCCAATTCTGAGTGGCCTTCGCGCAGCACAGTGCCCCAATTTGCAATGCTTTTTTTTTTTGCGGCCTGAAAAATGTTATGCACGTGTTTTTCTGAGATTTTTCAAAAGAGGCGAGTAAAAATATTATGCGAGGTTGGAAATTGTGGACTATGTGGTGCACGAGTTTTGTACATTATTATGTGGTGTTAGGAATTTTGCAAACGTCACAGAAATATTTCTCGCACGTGAAAAATAAGGCCGTCGAAGGTTAAAGATTCTGGATTCAGGGCAGCCATTAGCTGTGTTATTTGATGGAAGGTGGAAGGGGAAACAACGCTACAACTAGTAGTTTAATTGTATCAGATTTAAGAATTCACGATTGTTGAATTTATAGTTTTCATTTTAACTAAAACTAGTTAAAGTACACATAGTCCCGAGCGACATATAGGGGTGTTTGACAGTTACATCACAGGCACATCATCTCTATTCCAACTTTTTAGTGTGTTCTTTGCATTCATTAAACTTCAAATAATTGAGTCAGTAACATTAGAAATACCACCATATTTTGCTCCCATGGCCCCAATGGATATCAGGGATCAATATTTGGACACTGAAGGTGGTCGCGATCGTCGGGCTGACGTACGACCGGCTAGATCAAGGGTTACTTTCCAAGTTCAGCAAAGGGCGAAGCCTTCTATTGCTATAAATTTAGATAACACGCTCGTTCAAACGATTGTCCCTCCCATAGACAACACTCTGGAAGAAGATCAGGATAGGGCTGAGTCGATACAAACATTTCCACGTCTAAAGTCCATGCACTCTATAGCCTCATTGGTTAGTAGAAGGGGCCCACCTCGACCCACAATATCACTGGACCAACTAAGTGTTAATAGCACGATTGATCCGGTAATTGAACAGAGTTATTCGTATAATAGTACTCTTGACGGCGAAGAGATCGGTGATGATTCTCAAAGTGCCGCATTAGATGAAAACGTGAGAAGAGACCTGATAGAAAGATTGGCACAAAGCATATATTCTTACCCCACATCGTTGGCCAAACCATACGTGTATGGTCCCAAGTCTGTTGTAAGTAATGAAATTCCAGATGTATTTATCAGCACCAACACTGTCAGCGACAACTCCCACGACCTTAAATCACATGATAAAAACTTCTTCATACTAACATCTGCAGGAAAACCTATATTCTCAATGTTTGGTCAAGACAGGGATATTGTACCATATATGGGTGTAATAAACACAGTCGTGTCATACTTCCAAGTTAACCAATCAACTAACATTCGCACTATTAAACTGAAGAAAACAAAGCAGGCCTTTGTATTCTTAAGCAAATCGCCCGTATTACTGATGGCCTATTCTAGACGCGGTGAGACTACCAATGAACTAATGGCTCAATTAGATCTGTTATATTCGTATCTCATCTCATCCATAAATGAGCGACAACTGCAGCGCCTTTTTCACAACCGCTCCAATTTCGATCTGCACAACTATCTTGAAGTCACTGATTTCGACAACTTGAGACAAATATGTTTCATCCTGTGCAATAAGCTCTACCCAGATTTTAGTCTGAATGCCTTACAGTGTTTCATTATGCGGAAAACGATACGAAGTAAAATCCATGATGTCATCCACACCGAGCTACTTAATGAAAGTAAATACATACCACGTGGTACACTCCTCTACGGTTTGATTCTTTCTCACAAACGCGATATGTTCAAACTCTGTTCTGTCATTCGCCCAAAAGGACACACTCTTCACACTGTAGATCTACAGCTATTATTCTGCCTGATTACTCACCAGTTTGCCAATAGGGATGGCGATCAAGAACTATGGTTGCCGATCTGTTTTCCGAAATTCAACTCTAACGGTTTTTTATACAGCTACATCAAATATCTGTCGCGGGCAGCACCTGGATCGCCGAATGAGGATACCGTTCTTGTGTTGATCAGCGCCCAAAAGGATGCCTTCTTCAAACTGAAACTTTTTGGAGATAAATTATGGCACAAATTACAGAATGAAAGACTGGGACATTATCTCACGCAAGATCAGATGAAATTCCGAATCAGTGATATTCCAGCACCTCTCGTCCATCATTTCGTGTACAAGGCCAAGAAGTACGTTCAGTATGTGATGCCAGAACTTGAAATTCACGGCGGGGACAGTGTCAAACTGCAACAATATGAAGAGAAGTTAAAGAGGTACTATGAGCACCTTCATAACTCTGTTGTTGATGATCAGGGGATTCCTATAAACAAAACTATACTAAACTACCTGCATTGGGAGACAACTGCAGAGCATTTACCTCTTGTAAGTGATGTGACACCTGAAGATAATTTTAGTCCTGAGCGTACTAGTATGATGGGTCTTGTTTGGATCACTCCGCAGTTCGAGCTATATCTCGTATGCAACAATGGTGTAGATGATAAGGATACAGTTTTGCGTAGTGCGAAGCGAATAATTGACTGGTGTAAGAAGTATGAGGCCCGGTTGTTCATCCAGGAAGGTGCTACATTCTAACAAGTCAGCAATCGTATATGCGAGGTCTTGCTGTTATTTTAGTGACAGTAAAAGGGATAAAAATAAATAAATATGTTTATATATGTACTAGTGAAGTGAAGAGAAATAAAAGCAATATATTCTAACCATTCTCTGACTGTTGTATATGTTTGGAATTGCACATGTTGAAATGCAAGTAGAGGTTGTTCAAGTAATCTTTCTTTGTTGTTTGTTTCTTGGAGAGATGATCTTGATGCGTGGACTCAGGCATGTGCGGCTGAACACGCGCGCGCTAAGATAATGCTAGGGGCGTTGGTATGTGCCCCATTTTGGAAAAAAAAAAATAAAAAATATGCTATGTTGAATGCAAATAAAGTGATGTTTGTGTGTAGGTGGGATGTCAATTGTTTGTGTGGCATCACAGTCTGATTAGTAGGTTGAAGATCTGGTCCTCATTGTTAACAAAGTCGTTGTCTACAATGTTCACCAGCACGTAATCGTCGATCAGGTGCTGCAGTAGCGTAATAGACTCGGCGTCGTCGTCCTTGATGAAAATGGACTTCCAGTCCTCGAGAATTCTGTAGAACTCTTCCTTCCATGCCAAAAAGGACACCTTTTCGACAATAGTTGGCTGGAGCACCTCTCTGCCTGGGAAAATACCCCAGGTGACGGCGTTGGCCTTGGACTCTTCTGGGTGGTTTGTTTCCAAGTTGTCCTTTGCGTCGATGGCGAAGTATGTCATCATCTCGTTACCCTCCAGAGTGTCGGTCAAGCTCTTGAGTTTGTTGCGTGGCAGCAGAAACTCCAGGTACTGCTTTTGGTATACGTATCCGTCCTTTGGCCCCCAGCCGTGGACCTTGTCGTTAGACCTGATACCATTGATCTGTGGCTGAGAGTTGATGGTGATGATGAAATTCTTGTTCAAAGTGAGCAAGTGGGACATCATGGTGTCTACCTCGTGGTTCAGCGGGGTGTCACTCCATGGCAGGCATACTAGTTTCCCCTGTAGGTAGTCGACGACGAGCTGCGAAATGTCGCTCATCTTCTTTGGAGTGGACCACAGTTCAAGCGCCTTCTTTGGGGACTGCCTGAACAAGGAGTATCTCACGAGATCCAAGTCTCCGAACGCAGGGGAAGAGGAGTCACCGAATCTACCGTTTGGAAATTCGTCAATGGCCCACTGGGACGTTCTGGCGACGTAGGAATACGGTCTGCGCTGCCAAAAGATGGGTCTGACCTCCTCCTTGCGCCTGTTTGGTGCCAGTGACTTACGCCATGGCAGCACGGACACCGGGTCGTTTATGAACTCCTGCTCCGTTGGCAGCAGGCCCAGCTTGTCCAGGATAATGAGCGGCGCCTTCTCCAGATTCATGGTGTAGAGGTGCAGATGGTTGACGTAGCCGCTGTTCAAAATGCGCTGGCACATTTCGACCACGAGGTCTGTCCCGAACTGCCTCACGAGCTCGTCGTCGTCCTTGATCGGGTCCAGTTTCTTCAGGAAGTGCTCTGGGATGTTGATGTTCCCCCACTGAGCTCTGCGCAGAAAGGCGGCGTACGTGGTGATTGGCATGATCCCCGGGATGATGGGGACGTCGATGCCGTACTCGCGCACCTGCTTGCACCACTCGACGAAGTTGTCTGCGTCGTAGAACATTTGGGTGATGATGAAAGACGCGCCCGCGTCGATCTTCTCCTTCAGGTAGCGCAGGTTCAGCTCGCAGGACGGCTCCTCCGGGTGGCACTCCGGGTACGCGGCGACACCGATGGCGAAGTGGTCCCCGTACGAGTCGCGGATGTACTTGACGAGGTCGCGGGCGTAGCAGAACCCTCCCTCGCACTGCTCCCAGTTGCAGTCGCCAGGGCCAGTGCAGGCGGCAGCAGCCCCGGGCCCCGCTGGCGGGTCTCCCCTCAGGGCCAGTATGTTCTGGCACCCGGAGTCGTAGGCCTCCTTCAGCGCGTCGTCGATCTGCTTCCGGGGCATGTTTGTGCACGTGAGGTGCATGCACGTCTCGAGTCCCAGGACGGACTGGGCGGTGGAGACCAGCTCGGTGGACGTCTGGGAGAGCTTGGAGGCGTTGCCGCCGGCATTCCACGTGACGTCGATGAACTGGGGCAGCGAGGACTGGTACATCCTGTCCATGCGGTCGTAGAGGTTCTGGGCACCTTGAGACGTTTTGGGCACGAAGTACTCGAACGAGAACGTCGGTTTGGGGGACGTTTCGTGGTGCTGTTGTAGTTTGTCAGTGATTTTCATGGCGCAAGTGCCGAGCGAAGCGAGGCTAGTGTGTGTGTAACTAGTGAGTGTAACTAGTGTGTAACTAGTGTGAGTGTAACTAGTGTGTAACTAGTGTGTGTGTAACTAGTGAGTGTAACTAGTGTGTAACTAGTGTGAGTGTAACTAGTGTGAGTGTAACTAGTGTGTAACTAGTGTGTGTGTAACTAGTGTGTGTGTAACTAGTGAGTGTAACTAGTGTGGGTGTGTAATATAACCTGTGTAATATAACTCGTGAAATATAACTCGTGTAATATAACTCGTGTAATATAACTCGTGTAATATAACTCGTGTAATATAACCAATGCGTAACAGTGCGTATGACTAATATGGAAATTCGTAGTACCTATATTCCTAGCCCCTATATCTCTGTATCAACACGCCAATCTCAGTGTACCTGTACGAATACCCTTATATGTATATGCTGTAGCACGTGCCCATGCGTAGAACCCCCGACACCAGACACCAGCCGAGCACAGCACCAGGGCCTCCCCACCGGGTCTATATATACGCCACCCTGCCATATACGAGCAACCGCCCAGCCCCAGGTGCAAGCAAGCACAAGCAAGCGAGCAAGCAAGCACAAGTGCAAGCGCAACCGCCGGTCCCTTCAACCTCCACAGTCAGCGCCCCCTTTAGCGCGCATCGCGGAAGTGTGTACGCCACTGTGTACTGTGCACAGACGGGCCC
>JAKTPZ010000030.1:0-86123 GCA_030579215.1 Maudiozyma pseudohumilis
CCCCCCCCCCCCCCCAAACGACCTCAGCGTCAATTGCGTTCCAGGGTTGCCCCCGCCCACTATAACCCAGACAATACCGTAGACACGGGGATCGCAGAGCGCGGGGCGGGTGACAGACACCGCGGCTGCCGGCTGCCGGCTTCCCTCTCACTCTCCCCCTGGGGTGAAGTTATTTTTAAATACTGGATCATGGAACTGCGCAGCGCAGCGCACAGTGCTGGGCTGCCTGTTGCCCGCATCTAATATTTCTCCTAAAACGGAAGTTATTGCTGCACTTAACTTACCGTAAACGGAAAACAGAAATCAAATGATGTTCTTTCTCGGGGCGGACGGGCGGACTGGGGGGGGGACAGTGACGGCAGTTTTGCAACAGAGAATTCCCGCAGATACTACATTGGGGAAAAGGGAGGCCAGTGCAGTAGTGCAGAGGGAGGCCAGTGCAGTAGTGCAGAAGTAAATAACCAGTACAATAGCAGAGAAGGAAATAGCCAGCACAATACCACAGACGGGGGAGGGGAGGCAGGTGCACAAAAGAAAAAAGTGCGCAGAGAGTTGCCGAAGGTGTGGGTTTTAGGCCTTGTGCGTGGTTGTCTGTGCGTTAGGATAGTCTCGAGAGAACATTACGTAGAGTGGACGCAGTGCGCTGTCTTGTGTGCGGTGTGTGATTCCCTGCGTGTGTGTCTGGGTGGATGTCGGCTTCTGGTTGCCCGCATCTATTTTTAGAGGACCCAGCAACCCCATTTATTTTGTTGGCCGCCTCTTTTCTATTTTCTGTTTTTTTCCCTTTTCTTGCACACCCACTTGGTCGTCCTACTACTTTATTGGGTAAAAAACTAATAAATGCGGCAGAACAAGGGGAAGGGACGGGGACATTTTTTCCCTGAGACACGGCGGTTTCTGCGCTGTTGTCTGTGGTGGGATGCTTGGGTGTTGTCTCGGGCCCTGTGCTACGGTGTTGTCTCGGGCCCTGTGCTACGGTGTTGTCTCGGCAGTGTCTGGGGCGAGCGCTACGGCACCCTCTCCAGGAAGCACCGGGTGCGGATATTTTTTACTGAACGAGCAGCTGCTGTCCTGCCAAATTCAGTATTACGTATACAAGTGGGGCACCATGTGGTGGTGCTGTGGGCGGCACGCTGGATTTTGGCACCATGCTTAGCTAACAAGAGATCGTTCGAGGACAGTCCACACACACACACACGCCGATTGTGGAAGGAGCACAACACAGGCCGATATTCTGGGACAATAGTGCATACAGGTTGTAGAGGGACAATAGTGCATACGGATTGTAGAGGGACCGTTGTGCATACGGGTTGTAGAGGGACAATAGTGCATACGGGTTGTAGTACCATATAGCTCGTACAAATTATCGAGGGACACTGTCATGCATATCGTGTCAGGAGGTCCTCTTCCACGGCGGTTAGAGCGTAATTAGATGCCGGGTTGACACAGATCACGTCACACCAACTGCGTGGTCTCTGCTCTTTTTTTACATATTTGTCAGTATTGGCCGAGTAATTATCGAATTGATTACTGAATGCGGTAGTACTACAACAAATGGAATGTGGTACTTCCGGGGAGAAGGGTCTGCAAAAGGGTACCTTCGGCAAGTAGGAAAGTGTGAAGGTGCTAATGCGTAACTTGAGAGTATACACTGCCTGCCGGAGTTAAGGCAGTTGTCGTATACTTACCGGGGGGGCCTGCGCCGCCATCCCTCCAGTTCCGCGGGTGACATGGAATTTCTACTTCTCCCACGGCCCATCACACTATTGTCCTGTGTCTATTTTTTGACTTGTGTCTATTTTTTGTCCTGTGTCTATATTTTTGTCTTTTACCTGCAAGTTTGTGGACCGCTCCTCGTGTGCTCCCACACGTCGAGGTTTGGTTATTGTGCTATATATGCATGTCCCATTTTTTTACTCAGTTTGGAGATAAAATGTGCAATAACTATAAACTAGATGTACTTTTGCATGGGCGGCACCAAATCAAAGCATGCAACGGCCGATTTTCTTCATACTTGTGTTGTGTCGATATTTTGGCACGTTTACATGGTTGTCTCGCAACGGCCCGTATACTGATGTGTTTCTGGTACATCAGGATAATGCACGAGATAATTACATAGCATTTTCATGAATATCTGATTTATTCGGGGTCTATCCCCATTTGGGAATAACACAGGTTGGGCAACTTGGGATTTTGTTGTCGAATATATTGCTGGGTTTCCCGGTAACATCACGATGTGGCATTGCTTTTCTAAACGACGGATGGATTAACATTATTATTGAATAAACTACGCGTATATCTATTTTTTGGGGTATCCCCCCCCCAGACTGCGACCCCATCGAGTTTGTCTTTACAGTTGACTGTGCATATACCGATTTTATCTTAACAGTAGCCTGCGCATATACAGATTTTATCTTAACAGTAGCCTGCGCACGAATCTAGATATCCTTCAGTAAACAGCAAACTGACCTGTATTGCTTTTTCCAACCCAGCCATCCAGCTCTACTATTGATCGATCCGACCCAGCAAATCCTGAACCCTCTGCACATTGCCTTATTCTAATCTTGCAGGGCATGCCTGCGGATCATCTTGTTCAATTACATATCCTTGAAGTACCAGAGCAAATCAGAACGGAATGGCGCACTCGTAAAACCAGGCGTACCTTAGCCAACACCCTTTCCCCAGATCATTTGGTTCGTACAGCTTGCTCACATACTTTCCCGTAGTTGCCTAGAAAATAAGGTAGGAATGTATTTGTACATACCGTCTCGGTTTGCGGGGTCCGCAGTGTCAGCCACGCGCGACGGCGAGCCCAGCCATTTGAATATGGAAGCAAAAAAGAGGGGAAGGGACCAAGCCAAGTAAAAGGAATGGAAAGGGGGTTAATGCGAAAGGGGGTTAATGCGAAAGGAAAAAGGAGAATCTATTCAAAAGGAAAAGACGGATTAATGCCGAAGGAAATAGAAAATAAATACAAGAAGGATCGATATCGCCATTTAGTTTTTGGGGTCTAGGAGTATCGAAATTTGAGCAGGCGAATTTCCCTCTTTCCTGCGGTTCGTAATGAATAAGATTCTTGGTCTCATCGAGTAAAATGTACTGTTTTTATTGACGACTACTCACATTGCACATTTCTGCATCCAAAATGCATCACATAGTCCTGTAATTGGACTGCATTGCATATTTCTGCAGCTAGTGTGCATTGCATATCCACACCCGAGTGATATTAGTTCTTCATGTATGGAAAGTAACACATTCAGGGGAATGCGACTTTTAGCCAGGAGGGGCAAGGGGTATCCCATATCGGGAGATGCGAAATTACCATAGTTCAACCTTCATTAACCGTAATAAACAGTATCACATGTATGCGAGGAATGGGCTTCCGAGAAACGAACTCGGTAGCGTCAACAACATTCCGTAAACTGATAAATATGAAAAAAAAAATAAACATCTAACCTGATCTGGTAAAATGATTTAATCAGAAGAACCAATAACAGGGTAGGCGATACCAAGAACATAATACAAGTAGTGAAATCTTGCACTTTAGTATACCCCCATTTGATTCTTGCCTATCAATACACATATTTACTAATACCTTTTCCAGGTTAATTGCCGAGACAATTTACAACTAAGATACAATACCTTGGAATAGTTCTAATCCAAAGTCAATACACCAACACCCCATTGGGAATAGTAACAGCAATACATTCGTCATCGTGGGAAAAAACTTCTTCTACCAAGTTATTTTATTCCAGTTCGTCATTGTTTGCAAACTCAACAATATTACCAGGTATCGCCCTCTTGGGTGTATGCGATGCACGTAAATCAAACATAATACCAATAATATCCAATTACGGAAACTATGTGTTTGACCAGTGCAAAAACTACACTCCAACCTTATTTTCTCTGTTTCCATAAACGGACAGTGCATCAATAAAGTACATACTGTAGCTTGCTGTAAAAGGACTAAAGTAAAGAGAAATCAATTAACCTTCCCTATTGTTTTGCGTTTTTTTCCCCAACAATAATACCATATATTATCCATACATAGAAGAAGTCATGAACAATAGCCACTCCTGAATCGGTAGGACAAATATTGTAGAATGAGAAAAAAAAATAAAACGATTACGTACTCTGCTAGTCTCTAACAAGAATCCCGGTGGGTTCACCCTGCATACAGGGGAGGAGGATAACCTGACCGTAAAACATCTCATGTCTACTTCATATGTCTCTTTCAGGTATACTTAAAAACAATTTTTCCTATGGTGCTTCCACTGAAATTGCCGCAGGGACCATATGGCTCGGAGATAAATGGCAGTGGCTTACCGGGGTATTTTGTCAGCACAACTGATGTTTTTTGAGAAACACAATAGGAATTGCGAAGCCTGTTCGGCCGAACCCTCATTGGAACATCAGGAGGGATTATTTCCAACATAACATCATGCTATTGTTCTGCACCGAGTCCTGAGCGGTACACGGGCCAGTAGATGCAGGAGGGATCCTCTGTCTAATTTCCCCTAACTGGCATGCAGTAACAGCAGTAGCCGACACAGGCAGTGACGCAGAGCATGATATACATCACATTCGCACGCTCTCCAAACTGGCTAATGTAACCTTCTTGCTTCTTACAGAGTCCCCTAAAGTGCGACATTTATTGATTTTTTGTTTGATTCTGGTCTAGTTTGTGCTTACTGAAACACCCGATCAAACCTATTATTGTGCAAGGGAGACTGTGTGTTCATTGAAAATTAATACGGTATTCTTGTTATTTTTAGACTATTGTTCTCGACTTCATTTGCTCGTTAATTTTTTCTTTCGAGAACTGCAATTGATCATATTCTACCTTGTCTTTCCATTAATTTATTATGTTTTAGGGAAAATCATTACAGCGGGTTTACCGTATTTAGCTATATCGTCTATATTAAATGTGGTAGTATGAAATCTGGACTATTGTTTTATCACCTCCCCCTTATTTCCCTCGGCAGGGGGTCAAAGTTTCTTTTATCCCAAACACCCGTGCTAGTTTCCATCGGTTCCTAATAGCTCATGCACTATTACCGAAGGGAGTCATACATGTTTTGAAGGGACAACATGGACAAGTTATGGTTCCTTGAGCTAGGGATAAAGCCAAAAGAAAATGTATATAAGCAGACTACAATCACACACTTTTGAGAATATTCAAATGGTTTGTAGTTGTGTTTAATTTGTAGTCCTTGCTAGAAGAAAACCAGTACTAATCCTGCCTAAATACCCAACACTACCACACCTAATAAATAATATTTCATAATGCAATACAAGAAGACCATTGCTTCCGCTACTCTAGCCGCCACTGCCCTAGCCGCCTACGTTCCACCTGAGCCATGGTCCACTCTAACCCCATCTGGTACCTGTCCAGGTGGTCTAACTGACTACACCTCTACCTTCGGTATTGCTGTTGAGGCCATCAACACTGCCGGTTCCAAGGCCAAGAGAGCTGCCATCTCCCAGATCGGTGACGGTCAGATCCAGGCTGCTACTGTTACTGTCGACACCACTGTCACCACTGTTACCAAGAACGGTGGTACTGTTACCACCATTGTCAATGCTCCAGCCCCAACCAAGGTTGCCATTTCTCAGATTACTGACGGTCAGATCCAAGCTCCAAAGGCTGGTACCGCTGCCCCAGCTCCAGCTAAGCCAACTGCCGCTGCCATCTCTCAGATCACCGATGGTCAGATTCAGGCTCCAAAGGCCGGTACTGCCGCTCCAGCTCCAGCTAAGCCAACTGCCGCTGCCATCTCTCAGATCACCGATGGTCAGATCCAGGCTCCAAAGGCCGGTACCGCTGCCCCAGCTCCAGCTAAGCCAACTGCCGCTGCCATCTCTCAGATCACCGATGGTCAGATCCAGGCTCCAAAGGCCGGTACTGCCGCTCCAGCTCCAGCTCCAGCTAAGCCAACTGCTGCTGCCATCTCCCAGATTACTGACGGTCAGATCCAGGCTCCAAAGGCTGGTACCGCTGCCCCAGCCCCAGCTAAGCCAACTGCCGCTGCCATCTCTCAGATTAATGACGGTCAGGCTCAGGCTCCAAAGAACACCGCTGCCGCTGTCTCCCAGATCCACGATGGTCAGGCTCAGGCCACCAAGGCTGCCTCTGGTTCTGCCCCAGCTGCCACTGGTAACCCAGTCAACGCCCAGTCCTGTAAGAACGCTGGTACTCTTGAGCTAGTTATCAAGGGTGGTGTTCTAACCGACGCCAAGGGTAGAATTGGTTCCATTGTCTCCAACAGACAGTTCCAGTTCGACGGTCCACCACCACAGGCCGGTGCCATCTACGCCAAGGGTTGGTCTATTTCCCCAGAGGGTAACCTTGCCCTTGGTTCCTCCGATGTCTTCTACCAGTGTCTATCCGGTAGCTTCTACAACCTGTACGACCAGGACATTGGCCAGCAGTGTTCTCCAGTTCACCTAAGTGCCATTGACCTGGTTAACTGTTAGAGATTTTACACATAAAGTATAAAGCCTTCTAGTGCTTTGTTTTTTATTATTCCTTTATTGTTGTAAAATGGCTCCCCATACACTTACTTTTAACCCTTTCAATCCACGCAGGATACTAGTGTGCAAGACACTCTAAAATTCTGATATGATGACGTTAATCCGACACCCTTTTCTCTTTCTTTATGCCCTTCATTTTTGATCAGGTTTTGCCTCGACGGCTTTTATTTTTATCCCTTTCCACACTGCATCCACTCCTTCTGCATTATAAGCCGATATATGGGCGGTGTGATGGTACTTGGAACCATGAACCAGCGCGCTCCCAGCTGCACATCCTTTTATTTACATTTTAAACCGTTTCTCTAGGCTTAGCACCTGTCAATGGAGCAACTTTCTGCTGAAAATTGCGCTGCTGACACTGCTCTGCCAATACCCCCCATTTATGATATCTAATCCGTTCTTTGGTGTGTCTAGAAAAAACCGATAATAGAGACAGCCACCCCTACCTTTACTTCTATAGAAATATACATATATATGTTATGTCATTTTATAGTATACGATAATAGTATGCACTTTTCAGTACGTGGCTGTGGCCGAGGGGAATAAGAAAATATCATGCACGCTGACAGATGACAATGTGCAAAAGTACATTACGAAACGTATGCTTTTTGTTATTATTTTAAAGATACATACTTGCTAAAGAACTAAAAATTAACCGTATAACTTTTAAAAAAAATTAATATCAATTATATATGTGCTTGTATATTGATGCGTTGGGCCAGCCTGGCTCCAGCGGCAGGAGTGGTGCCCAATTCTTGTATTCCCGGATAGAATATGATACATTGAAGAGGAAGAAAGAGAACAGCGAGAGAGGAGAAAAAAAGGGTGGGGATAATATCTCAACTGTTTAACAGTCGACTAGGTCGACGATCTCCAGGTGGATTGGAGAACACTGTGGAGCGATAGACTGGTCGTACAGGTTGTAGAAGTCACCGGACAGACACTGGTAGAAGACGTTGGAGTCACCTAGAGCCAGGTAGCCCTCCTCGTCGATGGACCAGCCCTTGGCGTAGATGGCGCCTGCCTGTGGGGAGGAAGGACCGTCGAACTGGAACTGTCTGCCCTCGACGATGGAACCGAATCTGCCCTTGGAGTCGGTCAGGACACCGTCCTTCAGGGTAAGGGTCAGAGTGCCGTCGTTCTTGCAGGAGTTGTCTCTTGGCTCGACAGTGGCGGAGGCCTTGCAGGAGGAAGAGGTGGAAGAGGCGGAGGAAGAGGCCTTGGAGGAAGAGGCCTTGGTGGTTGGGGCTAGAGTGGTGGTGGCCTTGGTGGCGGTGGCCTGGATCTGGCCGTCGCCGATCTGGGAGATGGCGTTTCTCTTGGCCTTGGAAGCAGCAGCGGAGGCGGAGGCGGAGATTGGCTCGACGGCGATACCGAAGGAAGAGGCGTAGTTGGTGAAACCGCAGGCTAGAGTAGCGGATGGGGTTAGGGTGGACCATGGCTGGCCTGGGGTGTAACCGGCAGCAGAGGCGGTGGCGGCGGTGGCGGCAGCGACTAGAGCGACGTTCTTGAATTGCATTGTGAGAGTGTGAATGTGGTTGTGTGTAAAGCGAGTGGGATGATGTTATTGGTGAGAGGGACAAGAGAGAGGGAAAGTAAATACAAGAGGATGAGAAAGGTGCCAATTACAACAGGGACACCGCTGTTTATATACCTTCGAGAACAAGCAAACTGGAGAACATGCGAGGCAGGTCTGCCAATTATGCGTGTCCAGCCATCTTTCAAAATAAACAAAAGAACAAGAGAACAAGAGAAGCAGAGGGCAATAGAAATAGAGAAGCAGTGAACACTCGCACAAGTGCACACGAACATGCGCCCAAACAACATAATAAACACCCACAAAAAAAGCAAGATCCACTTACATATCCGCACATCACGCACAAGAATAGCAGCAGCAGCAGCAGCAGCACATCCACCCCATTACATGAACCCAGCCAACCTAATGTCCCCAGCAGGTTCACCCGCAGGTCCACACCCGCAGGTCTACACCCGCTGTTGTTTGCTACTAGAACAGCTATAGAATAAATTGAAGCAAAATGACGAAGGGGAGAACAAGAGAACGATCGTGAATAAACCGGTGAAGACGGCGGCGCATAACATCGCGCCTTGTTTACAGTGAACAGTGAACATGGAGAAGCGGAGAGTGCGCTTGTTTACTCTGAATTGAAAAGTCCATCCACTGCACACTCGACCAAGACAATGTTCTTACGTAGTTGCACACGGGGTTCCCAGGGTTCTTGCTGCATGCAAGCGTCCCAATACAGACGTTCGCCGTACAGAGGGAGAACGAGAACGAGAACGAGAGAGGGAGAGGGAGAGGGCGCGCGCAGCTTCCCGCCGGCGATGCGGCGGTTGTTTACTGCCCACAACAACAAACACTCGTCTGGGGGGGGGGGGGCGCCCCGCGGCCTCAGAACACGCCGCACGGAACGCGATCCGCGGAACGGTGCGGCTTTGCAGGAACGCGAAAAGTAATCCGGGCGGGCGCGGATCAAAACAGAGCGCGTTTCAGGTGGTCGCGTTGTGCGGGTGTTTCTGCGCACACGGGCCCCTATTAATAGCCGCCCCTCTCCGGCGCGCTGCCCGCTGCCCGCGCCCCGAACTTTTCGCGTTTTGGGCGGGATGCACAGAGACGCGCGGAGGCGCGCGGAGGGGCGCAGACGAGCCCTCACGGGTGTGCGCAGAAACGGGCGCACAACACGCCTCGCCAACCGTCCTCCACCGTCCCTGCGCAGCCGTGTGACGCTGGGAGGTCACGCGGAACGAATATTGTGCTGGCTTTGTGGTCGGGCACGTGCCTCGTTTGAGAGCCAGCGGGCCAGCCCTTCCGGCTGCTGCTGCTGCTGCTGCAAGTGCAAGTGCAAGTGCAACTGCAGAGGGCGGCTCGGGTTCTGCGGCTCTAATCTCCGCAAACCGGAGAGGCAGGCATCTGTTGCGGCGTTGCAATGGGAGGGCGGAGCGGCTGCTCGCAAGAGCTCAGGGGACGTCATGGAGGGGCGTGGTTGCACGGTAGACCGTAATGGGTTCTGAGTTCTGAGTTCTTGCCTAATTGGACTCTGCTGTGAGGGAGAGGGCGCTGGGTCAAGAGCCCGAGATCAATAGGAGGGGAAGTCAAGGGTGCTAGATCAATTATGAGGGGTTATGCTTGCTAGATCAATTGTGAGGGGAGGAAGGGCATGGGAGGTGCTTGCTGAGGTGCTTGCGAAAGTGCGTAGGGCTACTCTCTAATTGCAACTTTTCAAACCGTCAGCGCACTCACAGCTTGGTTGTGCCTGAATGACAACCAGCCATGGCGGGTTACCTTTACAGTGACCTTTTGCTCTGTTTGTTCAATTGCTCAGGTCCTCTCTTTCTTTTGCTCTGTTTGTTCAATTGCTCAGGTCCTCCCTTTCTTTTGCTCTGTTTGTTCAATTGCTCAGGTCCTCCCTTTCTTTTGTCCTTTTTTTTCATTTTTTTTTTTTTTACTACATACTCTATACGAATAGCTACTCTCTACAACACGACCGTTTGGAAGCGCTGGTCGATATCCCGCTGGTTCTCTATGTACGCACAGGTCCGTTGGAAGTGCTCCACTGGTATACGGATCATCTCGTTGATACGGATATCCTTGAGTTTGGGCTCACGGCTTGCAGAAGAGGCGTTGTTCGACTGTGGGACCTCGATATACGTACCGTCCAATGCCATGGCGTAGGTGGGAACGGCCCTCGTGCCGCTGCTTGTTGCCTGTGCTACCCCAGTTTCTGCGGCAAGAGCACTCGTCTCTACCCTCGCAGCCTCCTCTTCCATGTGCAAAGACCGCAGGTTGGTCTTGATCAGCTCAATGAGACCATTGATGTAACCGACACCAACATGCGTCGACTGCTCGTCGCCGTGGATGAAGTAGTACAAACACACATTCAAAATCTCCACCATCAGCTCGCAACTCTCCACGTTGTCCATCAGCGAATCCGCGGCCCGCAGTGACCGCTGCAGGCACTCCAGGACACGCTTGCCCTCGCGGAAGAAACTGGTTGTGCGCCCTTCTTCCTCGCCGAGGGCCGCGATCTCAGTGGCCCACCACAGGTGCGAGCACGCGTAAACAGCACGACACTGGTCCTGTTTCCGCAAAAGTTTGGAGCCGTGCAGGGTTGTACGCACGGCCAGGTTGGCATAGTATCCCTCCGCAGCATGCAGTGACCGCGTCTTTTGCAATGTCTGCGCCATCTGCACAAGTGCCTGCCACTGCGTGCGCGCATCGCTTAGCGACTCCTCAAACACAGTGAAGGCCTCGGAGAAGAAGTTGTATGCGATCTCCTCCAGCCCCAGTTGGTCCGCCAACGACGCACTAGCAAGGTTCAGCTTGTAAACAAGGTCTGTCGCACGGACATTGGACCCACAGATGTTGAACACGTCAGAGATACAGCGCGCGACGTACTTGAACAGTTGCTTGGTGAGGTTGCGGTAGTGGTCGGTGTGAGCAGGGCCCGCGCGTTTCTGGTACACGGCACAGCGGCGGATCTCTCTCCACAGACATGTTATCACAGCAGGGTATGTGTGCCTCACGTTTTTGCCGCCTTTGTGATACACGTTTTTGAGCATGAGCAACGCCTCGATTCGCTTTTCAACAGTGGAGAAATTGGACGACTTGGTGAGACCACCAGCGACAAGATGGCAGAATTTGGCAAGGTGTGGGTGTACACTGTCATCGGTGGCCACAACGAGCGGTTCTATAACAGAGAGTAGACGTTCCAATTGCTCCTTGTTTGAGATAACTAGTGCGCTAGGCTCAGCAATAAAGCTGTTGATAATACGGGCAATAACAGCGGCCTGTGTGTCGCTACCCAACAGTAATAGTAACTTACGGAAGTCTGGGCATTCGGTGATGACACCGTAGTAGTAACCAGCTGCTGCATTCTCCGCCACGACATCTGGAACTGTTACTAGCTGCATCATTATCGGCTGACACTCGGCACTGGCTTCAGCGCCGCCTTCGTCAGCACATTTCCGTGCTGCGAGTCCTAATAGCTTGTTCACATTTTCTAGGTTATTCGGATACCACGTCAACGTTAGGGTTATAAGACCTTGTACAATACTGCTGATTTCCTGCAGAGACAAATCTGGTCTTTCCTCGTATAGCTTAGCGAGATGTGTCCAGAATTTGTCAAAGACATACTCCGGAACGGCGACGTCATGACCCTTATCATCCCGTAACCGTTCAACGTAACCATTCAATCTATTCACAAGGGTAAGAACAATGCGTGCTACGGAAGTCTCTGTGTTGAGCTGCAGTGTTGTCTCTAGTAAAGTGTCCAGGGTTTGTAGATGGAACTCGTCTGGAAACACTTGGCACACGACGTCATACAGGTACTCCTGGCACAGTACATCCCTGCATTGCACCACTTGCTGAAGGATCACAGGCAGTATTTCTTGTGCATACAGTTCGACGTTGTTATCTATCAGCTGCGAGAGACGCACTACTTGAGCACCAACAAGGATTTGCAGTTCACGGCGTTCTTTCGAACGCTGTTCACGTTCACGTAATGGACCTTGGTGTTGTAGTCTAACCCACATCTTGTTCATCTCGATGAAGTTGGCAATGAGGAATTGACAATTGAATTCGAGAGCGTCCGGGCCGCTTGTACCTGTAACTTGATCGGTAGTGTCTGTATTTGTCTCAGTATCCTTAGCATTAGTGCTTGCCTCTGTGTCCTTAACATCGGCTTTCGCTTCGGTCTCCTTAACATTGGCTTTCGCTTCAGTCTCCTTAACATCGGCTTTCCCCTCCTCAGAAGTCTCGGTATTACTTTCTCCTTTACTTTGTATAGAACCATCTTCCTTCGATGCCTTGTTCTCGATAGTATCATTATCAGTAGCACCTTTACCCTCTACAGCCTCGCCTCCAGGCACGTTGTCCCGAAGTAGCAGTTGTTTGGTCCTCTGACTCAAATAGTACCGCAGAAACAAACCCCTGACCGGGTTCTGTACGCCCCTGCACATCTCTAGCATATCCTTTAGAATCTCCTGTCGAGGGGCCCCCGGTACCCTCAAGTAACTCGTACCAACAGTAATCATCAAATAAAGACGGGGAACAACATTACCTGCGTATTGCACAAGCTCGTAGAGATCAGCAAGGTGAGCACTGCCGGCCGTTGTGTCTAATGCGCATTCACTACCTGCGCCACCGCCACCGCCAACGCCACTGGCACTGGCACTCTTACCTCCACTACTCGTAGTATCCACCAGGTACCTCCCCAACCCCTCCATTGCGTCAAATATCAGAATGTACAACTCATAGTATTGTTTAGGATCTAAGTGTGGATTCCTCAACTCAGTCAGCATCGCACTACAGTGTTTCAGCGCATCCATCAGCCTCCCGTGCTGCAGACAGCGCTGCATCAGCGTTGATTGCTGTTTAATGCAGGATATCGCCGCTTCCAATGTCTCCGAGTAGGACATTGCGAGTGTAATAGAAAATTATATGTGTGGATTCTAGTGTGGATTGTGTTGCAGCTACCTGTTAGTGTATATTATAGGGTTGTCCCTTTCCCTCTTTGAAGTACCCTGCCTTGCATTCCCACCGCTTCCCCGCCCGTTGAAAGTGACAGCGCCCCGACCCAAAGAAATAGAAAAGACAGCGTCCCGCCAATTTATCTAGGCGGTAAGAACAATGAGCAGTCGGGTAACCCTTAAATAAAAAGTTTATGCACGTGACTTTTGTAATACATAAAGAAGTAGACAAGAGTTGGCAATGGACAAGCGGGAGATGGGGGGGGGGGTGGCGAAGAGTAGTCATATTGTTGGTACAGGCCCCTTACTATTGCATTCTTCTTTTTTTCAAAAAAAAAGAAAAAGATAGTATCCTCTTCACAATATTAGCTATTTGCTACATTAACTATTTGTAGAATATATATTGTTGTAAAAATTAAATATGAATGGACATGTACTGGCAAATATGCGTTTGCAGTGATACTCCTCTGAGAAAACAGCCTGCTTAGTTAACATCCCGTTCTCCCAAGCACTCCCTTCCCAGGAGTATTCACAAAAATAATCTCAAAGTCAAAAGGGACATTTGTTCCGTGAATTCTTCAAGCGAAAGCCGCCGCTCCCCTAAACCCTTAAACCCCTAACCCTAACCCTAACCCTACAAAAATATTAATCATCAGATTATTGACACCCGCAGCCGCGCACCCTAACCCTATCCGGCCAGCCACACACGCCAATTCACAGAGAAACCCTAGCCGCCCTGCGCAAAACGCAAATTTGGCCGTCCGCTAAATGCGCCACATACAAACCGCGCAAATTTGCGCACACCGCTTTGTCACGACGCCGCTGGTTCTCGCCGCTTCTCGCCGCCTCGCGCCACCGAAGGAACGCGCGACCTGCGGACGTGCGTTTGTGCGGCACTTTCTCTGCGCTTTTCCTTTTTCCGGCCTCGGAGATTGCGCTGTTGGCCCTAGCAACGGGCGCGCCGCTGACAAATTGGAGAGAGGGCCCCTCGCGAGTCCCCGGCCCCCCCAGTCTCCCGCTGCGAGAGAGAAGAGGAAGCCAGAGGAGGCCAGAGGAGGCCAGAGGAAGCCGGACGGGGAGGGGAATTGCTCCCCGTTTTCTCTATTTCTTTTTTCCAGGCGGGCTGCGTATATAAGGAAGGGATGCTTCGGACATTTGGATAGTTTGCATTCCATTCTTTATGTTTTGTTGTTTATGTTCTTTCCCTACCCCCCCCACTCAACTCAATTCAACAACTCAACAATGTCTGCCAACGCTTTCATTCCACTTTTCTCTAGAACTGTCTCGAGACGCTCACTGTACCTGTTCGCAGGTGTCGCTGGTGCTGCTGCCCTCGCTACTGCTTCGTCTACTGACAACAGAAAGCAGTACTCTTACAACAACAACTTCAACAGCAACAAGAACAACAACAACAAGTATGCTGGTTGGGGATTCCTGGCTGGTGCCGCTCCTGTTGTTCACCTTGCTGCTGTCAACAAGGACCGTTCCATCGATGACTACCAGCGTATCTACAACAAGATTGCTGCCAAGATCAGAGAGGAAGACGAGTACGATGGATACATTGGCTACGGTCCAGTTCTAGTGCGTCTAGGATGGCACTCGTCCGGTACGTACGACCGTACCGACAACACTGGTGGTTCTTACGGTGGTACTATGCGTTTCAAGATGGAACAGGCTGACTCTGCCAACAATGGTCTGGGAAATGCCCGTGACTTCATGGACCCTATCTACAAGGAGTTTCCATGGATCTCCCACGGTGATCTATACACTCTAGGTGCCGTGTGTGCTGTCCAGGAACTGCAAGGTCCAAAGGTCAAGTGGAGACCTGGCCGTGTTGACATGCCAGAGGACACTACTCCAAAGAACGGCCGTCTGCCAGACGCCGTCAACGGTGCCGACTACGTGCGTAAGTTCTATGCCCGTCTGAACATGAACGACAGAGAGGCCGTTGCCTTGACTGGTGCCCACTGTCTGGGCCGCACTCACCTGAAGAACTCCGGGTTCGACGGTCCATGGGGTGCCGCTTCCAACAGTTTCACTAACGAGTTCTTCGTCAACTTGCTGAACGAGCAGTGGAAGCTGCAGAAGAACAAGGCTGGTAACATGCAGTACGACTCTCCAAAGGGTTACATGATGCTGGAGACCGACTACGCTTTGATTCAGGACCCTACATACCTGAAGATTGTGAAGGAGTACGCTGCCAACGAGGGATCTTTCTTCAAGGACTTCGCCGGCTCTTTCCAGAAACTGCTGGAGAACGGTATTGACTACCCAAGAGGTGCTCCAGAGTACGTTTTCAAGACCCTGGACGAGCAGGATTTGTAGACACAATGAGCGAGAACTCACCGATGGAATGATTGCCATTTTTTAATTATTATATTTATTTATTCGTAGACGAGGAGCTGAGCTCTTTGTTTAATACACCATTTTTATTGTGAATTTGGCAGGTTGAAAGTTCTGTATTGTTTGAAGCACCGAGGACATCATATACATATGAGAAAGTGGTAACTGTGTTGGAGTGTGGAGTCTTCCATTGAAGTCAGGGACGTCAAAAAGTATAGCAACACTTGAATCACATGGGTGCCCTGATGGGAGAAGAAGGGTAGAGAGACCTATTTTGATATTAATTGTAAAAATAAGGTGTAAAGGTGACCACCACTAAACGCATAAATAGGGAAAATTCTGTTCAAAAGTTGCGCTCTCAATATATATAGTGTCCTGGACAGAATTTAAATATCAATGCATTATTTTGTTGGGTGTTGTGGGTTTTCGCACCAACTTCAACGATGATATATAGCTACCCGCGACACGACGCCACGATATAGTAACCATGTACCTGGTTAAAAAACAATGCTTCCTGAATGGATTTTGTGGTCCAGCCAGAAATGTAATAAATACACCTCACGTATAAATTGACATATCTAAATCTTGGCCCATCAACACCATAGAAACTCCCAATCATTCAGTCTAAACAAAACTAAGTCGAGGTCGCACGTGACTACTGACATTTTTTTTATTTCTGAGCGCGACCCGGAACTGGAAGCGGAAGCCGCTGCCTGGAGGTGCTCCCCTTGCAGAGACAGGACAGTGAAGAAACACCCTCTTGAATAATAAACAATAACCACAGAGCACAATTGAACAACTCCCCACACAACCTACACTTCATTATGTCTTCCCTAACTTTAGCTACCAGAAGAGTCGTCTCTTCTACCCAGGCCAGAACACTGGTGCCTCTGGCCTTCACCAGACTAGCCAGCACGTCATCCCCAAACGGAACATCTGCTGTCGACCCACAGAGCAGCCTTACATGGACCCAGTTCTTCAAGTTGCGTAAACAACAACGTGGTATCAATGTTGTCTCCTCTGGTTTCACTGCTTTGCTTGGTTGTAACATGTCTTGGGCGTACTTGTCCAACATGGAGATTGACCCAACACAAATGATCATGGGCTTCGATCCTCTTGTGGTCATTTCCGCAGGTCTGATGGCGTCTGGTGCCCTAGGATACCTGTTCGGTCCATTGATTGGAACACAGGTGTTCAATATCAAGAACAACAAGAAGTTGGCCGATTTCAATTTAAAGAACAAGGAATTCCTAGAGCACATTATTGAGAACAGAGTGGATGCATCATCGCAGAGTTTCAGTAACCCAGTTCCTGATTACTACGGTGAGAAGATCGGGTCTCTGAAGGAGTATAGACAATGGTTGAGAGACTGCCACGCCTACGCTAGAAAGGCAAAGGAGTTCTTGTAGATTCGACGTATGTGCTAGTTTTGCACTTGCCCGTTTATATTATCATACATCTGTACATAGATACCAGCACTGTTTTAGTTATAATAAAAGAGAGACAGAAAAAGTCAATATTTAAATAATAATAAAAAATGTTCACATAATATATCGTTCCCATTCACTAGTTGAAATAGGATATGAAGTCAAGCGGATCAAAGATGTCATCCAACATGTCAAGGTTTCCTATTTGACCGCTGAATAGATCATTATATAAGGTATTATCAGCAGAGAAATTGGGGAACTGGGGAGATGGATTAGTTGTTCCAATTCCTGGAATTGAATGATCGCTCGATGTTGACATTGATGATGTTTCAAAGGTAGATGAACCACCCACAAGTGCTGCGGGAACCCGTGGCATGATTCCATGGACACGAATTTCCCCATTCTTGTGCTTGATACTGTGATCAATGTTCTCGGATAACTTGAAACTGGTATTATCGTAGAACGATGCAAAAAGGTTTAGTCCCTTCGGGTACTTGTCGTCAAGGAACAGTTTCATTATGTCCTCGCGGAAGTTGATGTGAAACTTAGTGTCAAATTTACAAATTGGATATATCTCCTGGTTCCATTTTTCCACGAAATCAGTACGGTCCCTCAAACTCTTTTCATTATCGTAATCAAAGGAGAGTTTGTTAACAAGTGGAATGAGATCAGCCAATGCCGTATCAACTGCATCAGGATCGTCTTTATTCCCGTTTTCACGTTCAACTTTTAACTCACAGACTAGGAATCTGAGAATGATCTCCCAGGGATCACGATCTGCAGGTCTATCCAGTATTTTATAACTTATTTTGGCAGTGAACATTTTTCTGAAACATCTATAGTAATCAGCAGAGAATTCGTTGAAATACATGGAGGATACAGCAAAGAGAAACTTGCACACCAATTTTCGCGTCTCATAGCTTTGGTTCATGCGACTGAAACGAAGGATAAATGATGGAGTTAAGACGCACAATTTATTGGCAACAATTTCTACAATTCTATTTGTGAAGAATCGGTTAAATGGATTAATGCTCAATTTATTGGCATCGTAAAAATAGATGTAACACTTCTGAGCAATCAGTATTATTTGATCCCACAGTTGCTGGGCAGCTTCATGATACTTGACAATATTTAGACTTGTTTCATAAGACATCATTTTGGCCTGGGTGATGGACAGTTTAAAGAGATCTAGCATCCATTCAAATTCAAAATCCAGAGGATTAGAAAATTGAAATGGTGCGGTATTGCTTGACGCTTTTAAATTCATAAACTCATTACAGAGTTGTTCGTAGTAAGCTTCTAGCACGTTAATGTTGACGTTAGATGGTTCATCGATTATAATGTTGTTGATTTTTAGCATGATGGAATCGACGTACAGCACCCTCATGTACCAAGAGGATGAGTTGCTCCGTGTTATTGGATCGACTGGAAATGACTTGCCTATAAAACATTCCTGGCCATTAATGAAACCCATTTTCCTATCCCAAAATAATATTACAGCCCACAAAGATTTGAAAGTTTCCTCGTAATCCTTGGGTTTCATGATTCCAAGCGCGGGTCTGGTACCATCTGCCACTTTGAAGAAATATTTGTCATCACCAAAACAGCTCCAGTTAATACCCATATCCTTGGCACTAGATATAATCGTACCCATGAGAACTCTGTTGTGTTGAGCCTCTGTTCCATCACCATCTTCTGGGGCACACCAGTGGTAGAAACGTAGTAACACCAAACAGTAGAGTTGTAACAATGTACATTTCCTCAGCACTTTCATTTGAAAAACGAAATGATTCACAACACCGATGTATTTAGTGGTGTCCAATGACAAAATACTCTCAAATAGTGATACAGAAGCCTTTTGAAACTTGATGGATAGTTGAACCAATACAGTAATCAGAAGGACAATGGAGTAGACCATGTGGTCGAATTTCTTTAGATTTATCTTTTTATTCTTGGCTACATCATCGTACAAGACGTTTATTTCATGTTGTAAAGCGTCCATATTAATAAATGGCATCATGTGTAGGATGTGAGTTGAAAAAATAGGTACTATTTCATTCATGAATAGGTCCCTATCTGGAAGGTATATTTTTGTAAGGTATTCTTCGTCAGATAGTTTTAACTTCAATGCTTTTCTATAATTTGCAAACTTTTCGAACATATGTTTGTGGAAACGACCAAAATTATCCGAGTTCTTATCATGTTTCTTGTTTTCAATATCATCTCTGTCAAATGTAGACATCGGAATGAATGAGTTTGGCAGATTAGGGTTGATTCCTTTTTTTCTAGTGGTTTCTTGAAACTTATTCATCGTTTTCTTGATGGCTATACTCCTAAATCGAATCATACTCCGGAGATACGGATCCCTCTGTTCCATGGAGATATCACAGAATATTGAGAAAAAAGTCGTAGCCGACCTCTTGGTCTCAACATAATGACCCCACGGTATAAAATTTACAATATCTGCTGGAATTGTTTCTATTGGTCTGGGGGTCGGATTGTTAGATAATATTGGAGTTATCCGAGTTTGAATTAAACCCGGCGTGTGTCCTACGCCAGATGAGGATTGTGGCGACTGTACAAACATTGGATCAATTTCGATTTGACCTGGGAATGCAGGTGTTCTTACAGGATTGAATGGAACAGTGCTGACTGCGGGGATCGAAGCCGTTCCCTCTGCATTTACTGAATTACTTCTGGAGTTTGGCGCCACATTATATGTGCATGAATCTGTGTCATTATATTTGATGCATTTATTGCAGGGTGACTTCTTATCACACTGTGTCTTCCTTTTCTTGCAGTTTGTACACACAACAGTACGTCTGTGTCGCGTTCTGCGAATCTTGGTTTTTTGACTATTTGAAGACATTGTTGGAGCTTCCGTTGATATAAAATTGTTGGTTTATGGTTATGCTATATTTTCATTATAATATAACCCCTGTAAGTAGTGGAATTGGTATACTTACGACACGTGGTGGTATATTTACTATATGCAGATCCTGTCAAACTGTTGCTTCAGTATCGGTTTTTTCTAACGTAAGCAGGTACACAGCTGTAAGCCCGAGGATTGAAATTTGAAAAAAAAAATACTGATATTTCAGGTAGAGAAGAAGTGAAAACAGAGGGCATCGCCTCTGGACAAATCATTTGCATTTAGAACATCAGAATATAAACCATCACCTCACACAATGTTGCATGCGCGTATCGTTCCGTGGTCAAATCCAACAGAACTGGATGAGTTAAAGAACTGGTTTTACAGTAATGATAAACGGGAACGAGCTGTTGCGAGAGTGAAGAGTTACCAAAGCAAAGGCTCTCAGTACCTTCCTCATGTTATCGATTCCACATCTCAACTCACCAGCGCTGTATTATTGGACGAATCTGATAATACGATTGGCATGAATGCCATTAGAATGGCCTACACTATGGCCCTGATCCGATTTGTTAATGGTATTCTGGATCCTAACCAACAAGCACAATATGCTATTCCACTTCACACTCTGGCCCGCAATGTGGGGCTGAGTAGTTCATTCGTGGAACTAAGGCACTGGGGTACACATGAGCGAGAGCTTCCAAGCATAGGAATGCTTCGTATCACTACCAAAGAAGCTCTAAAATGGCTTTGGGATAGCTACTGGAACAACCAGGAATTGGAGGAGAATTTCAGTGAGGATGATACAGAGTCCAAGGAGAATGTGGAGGCGGATGATGACGACACATTGGAACTGAAGAGGTTGCTATTAGTGTGGCCAGGTATGCTGTTCGAATTTTCTCAGAATAAAACAGTTTGGCAAAATGATAACACCTCGTTGATCAGCAGTACGAATTTTGTCGTCTCTGATAAGAAGGATAAGAAGGCCAAGTCTCCAGAATTCAAAATCAATAACTACATAAATGAATGGAGGACCTTGTGGAAACAGTTTCCGGAGAAAACTGAATTAGTCAATGCTGTTATGGATAAGTACAATTCCGTTCTGTTGCATGTGTTAACCTTGAAGTTAAATGATTTTGGGGTATACTATTTTAAATGGTTATTGCAGGAATACGATTTACAACGGGAGTATAATTCCCGGAAAATGCTCAAGAAGAATGATTTCAGTAAGAAGAAATTGAGGTCAGAGGTGTTAACGAAGCATTTCCAGAGTTGGACGGATCTAGTCTCCAAACTGGTAAAGAGGGTTCTGAACCACATAAATATCAAAAATGTGATTGTTCATTGGGATAGCTGGAAGGCAATATTCACACAACACCCGTCACATCTCACAAGTGTCATTGTCGGCATTCTTATAAAGAAAATGGATGCAGTTGTAAACAGTAACACTGATTGGAGGAAAAAAAAGAAGAAAAGACAGGTCGAGAACAACCAAGATGTCATTAAATCGGCTGTAGAATTATACCAGACCTTTTCGGGTACTTACAACAAGGATGAACGGAGCACGTATGAACAATCTTTCAACATATTGAAAACGAAAGAAGAGGCTACACCTGTTGCGAAGAACAGTACGCCTATGGGTACAGACAGCATATTCAATGACCTTGCCAATCTAAAACGACGTTTAAATGAAGGAACTAATACATCAGCGACAATAAAGACAAAACAACAATCTACCAAAAAGGAAGTCCTCTGGAAGCATGTCGACAACTGGGAGCCAAAACCATTCGGTGTTCTGTAATATGTATGTATAATTAATCAATAGACTCATAACGCATAATACATCTACAAAAAGACAAGAAAACACATACAAGAGAAAGACTAAAAAAAATATAAATAAATAATAATAACACTCAGACATCCTAGGAAGGTCTCGTTAGAGAGCGGTCACTGGTGGTACTAAAAGATGGGTTCTTAAGCGTACCTCTACCGTGGAAACTGCGAATGTAAGGACCAGTTTTCATCACTGTGAAATTATTAGTTATTGTAGAGTGTAGTAATATCTCATGGAACAAAGAAAACAAAGTATACATGGAACTCCATAGTACCTTCTTTTTCAAACAAATGTAAAACAAAAAAAACAAAAAAAATGATATTAGTAATTTTGGGAGGCTCAGATATGGAATGTTGAATATAACATGGCAAGAAAAGTCCTATATGGCCACATAAATGCGGCCAGGACGTGATAGATCCCCGTGTCGTCATGGTCGAATCGGACTGGGAAAGAAGAACACCGTTTTCATCTTAGCCAGAACTAATATCATTGTTTGTTTAATTGTTTCGAAAAAAATGCTTGTACTCAGAAGGAAAGGAGGAACAATATATTGCACTTCTTATTTCCTTAAGGACTCTCAACCTTGAGATGTCTGCCCAATGAATTGAAGACCTTCTCCCAATAAAATGAGAAACGGCCAATTATCCCAAGGACAATACACTAGGCACCCTTCTAACTTGGATAAGGAGGTATGGATGGAACCATGAACTCCCTATGCTTTTCTTCTCTCTAAGGATACAAAGAAAGTACTTGAGGACAATCCGTATTCCTGAAAAGTGAGCGTTCTGGTCTTCCTTTTATACATTTCGGAACCCCCCAAGAAAAACACAAGTGGAACGAAAATTTTTCGCAGGCGATGCCCGAAAAATTTTTGTTAGGGCTCCCGTACAGAATTGCAACGGCAGCTTCTGACCCGCAAGAAATTTTTCACCTGCAAAAGCCTGGAAGCCTCCAAGGCCGGCGAGAACCCAGGCGATGAGGTGCAGCAATAGCGAGTGTCAATCGGATAGGGTTGGTTCAGACGGAAGGTCGGATCTTGCTCTTTGGTGTTGTAAGTTGCGTAGTAATGTATATTTAACAAATTGTGCTGTCTCTTGGGCTGAATTGAGGGTAAGTCAACCGAACACCGAGCGAACCAGCAAGTGATATACAGCCATGGCCAAGTCTACACTTTCCAACGAGTACCTTTCCGACTCTGACTCTGACAGTGAGGCAACACAAATATTCACAGCCCCAAAGGACTTCAAGAAGTGTGACCACTTGAAGAAGTTCCCTCTGGACAAACTAACAAAGAAGTCGGAGGAGCAGGTATGGCTGATTAACGTCCCAGCGAGCCTGGACATCTCCAAGTTGAAGACTCTGCCTGTTGACTTCAAGAGAACCAGTTCTGTTCAGGTGGAGAAGAAGAGCTACGAGATTGAGCAGCAGAAGAGCACAGACAATAGCAACCTGGTGGTTATGGTACCAAATGAGAAGAGAGATGCGCTCAAGATCCTAACTAAGCAAGATGCGCCTTTCCAGTTCGACAAGATCTTCACAATTAGCGAGTCTACTGATGTGCCTGAGATAGATTACAAGAAGGTCAGAACTCCACGTGAGGATGTGCCTGTTGTTGAGGGTTTGATTGCCAGACATTTCGCTACCGGCTACGATGCCAAGGACTTTGGCGTAACTGAGGCTATCCCAGCTGTTAAGAGCATTGAGAAGAAGGAGGAGACTGGCAGTGCCGAGAACACAAAGAAGCGTAATCACCACGATGAGGAGAAGGAGAGTGAATCTTCCTCGAAAAAGAGCAAGAAGGAGAAGAAGGAGAAGAAAGAGAAGAAGCACAAGAAAGATAAGAAGCACAAAAAGGAGCACAAATAGATTTGAACCTCTATCAATTCTCTATCATCCCAGACAGAAAATATCCCCCCTTTGCATGCAGTCGAAACAATATGGCGTGTCTGCTCCCATTATGTCTCTCCGCCGAACTATCTGTATACTTCTGTACATTATTGGTCTGTTTAGTATATAACGCATAGACAAAATATGATATGCGCAAGACTCTCGTAACATAGAATTTTAGTTATATTATGATTGTGGTTTGATTATGTATACACACGTTTGATTATATATTCGATACGCTCAGGTGCGGCATTTGTTTCTTTTGTCCACAATCCCATCACACTCTGTGCGAGTAGTCCTTCAAGATACCAGCCATATGTGTGTTGGTGATCTTTCCCCTTCTTTGCTTCTTCTTTTTGATCTCCACCCTGGTGTTCTTTCTCTTGATTGTGGCTGGATCGACACTGGCTGGTTTCAGACCCAGGTCCTGCAGTTTTCTTGGTAATTCGGAGAACTGAGGAAGTTGGATATTCTCCCAAGTCTTGATGAACTCTTCGTCGATTCTGTGAAGGTCACCACCGTTATTGTACCAGACATATCTTGGTGTTCTATCCTTCTTAGTTCTTAGTACAAGAATTTTACTGTCCTCCTCAAGCTCGTTAATGGTAGCATCGCACTGTGGCCAACCATCCTTTAATTCTTTGCAAGCAATACCTTTAAACGTCACTTGTGACTTTAGGAGGTTAAGTAATTCAGGGCCAGAGTGTACATCGTATGTGGAGAGATACTTAAAGGCGTTCTTCTTGGGGTCAAATTCAATCTTTTCAAGTTTCTTCAACAGTTCGATAACTTTGTCATTTGGTGTCAATGAAAGGTAGTCCATCAGCTCGTTCAAAGGGATCGATCTACCCTTCTTTTGGATATATTCAGTAGCCCATAGAAGCTTCGAGGAGTCGTGACTCTGTGATATACTTGTTTGTGATGCTTGTAAAGCCGCGGCAGCAATGGAGCCCGGTCTAACCTTCTTAGAAGGAGAGCTACCATAATCATCCTCATCAGATGGGATCTCTAGAGGTTCTGTAGAACTTAGTCCACCTGAATTATCGGTGACCTTCTCCTCTTTAATTACTGTGATATCTTCATCGCCGTCTTCTACCTTGATTGGAGCCGAAGATTGCTTCTTCTGGGGGCTAATAGGACGTCTGACCCCTATCACTGGAGCAGATTTGACTTTATTCTTGAATGCGTTTAGATTAGCAAGAAGTGGGTCACTAGCTTTAGATTGTTTGCTCATAATGTTGTTTTAGTGTGTGTATGTGTTTTGTATATGAGACTCGGGATGAAGTATCTTTACGTAATGAGGTATGTGTGCTAGTCAAGTTTTCGATCAGGAAGTAAAACGACAGAACAGTGGTTCAAATAAATGAAAATGCCGGGATAATGTTATATGCAGGGACAATAAGTATAAACAGCGCGGACTTGAGCTAATACCTACTTTGCTTGATCCCCTTATATATGTCCAAGTGTTATAGTTTTTGCAAAAAACAGTTGTTCTACTTTAATTTTTTTTTTGGCCTTGGTGGTAGGTAGTGCGCGCTGCTGGAACAAGAAGCGTAATAGTGGTAGGGTTATAGTACCACATTTTACATAACAATATCACCATAGTGTAGTACTATAAATTCTTGTAAATTCTGAATTAATTATATGCTGATTGTGCTTGTATATGACTGCAATATGAGGACTATATGTCTAAATGTTTGAAGGGGTGGGATTGTAAAAATGTTGTGAGTTTTCATGCGTGAGGGGGTGTGTACGTCTCCTTCATGAACTTCTTCCCCGAACCATCCTTCCACCATCTATTTAAGCAACTAATGTCACGGAAGTCTATACGATTCTTCTCTTTGTAATCGCATAAGCAACGCTGTTTTAGTTGAAAATAATCCGCTTGTGGAAGGGTAAAGTATGGAGCATGCATGTATGCGATCTCGTCAAAGTGTACGATCTCGTCTTGGTTAAGCAGTATTGATGCAGCTATGCTGTGTACTGGTGCGTCTCCCCATCTTTCGTAGTAGAACCCACCAGTTGCATCTAAATGTTCAAAGAACTTGATATACTTCTCGCTTCGGAAGAAATTGAGGTCGCCAATTTCAAAATTTGACCAAAAGTGGCACATATTATAGTTATCTGTTGGTTGCACCAGACTTTTCGGTGTTCTGACATCGTCCCAATCTGTAATAAATTCGTATGATGAATCCTCCAGGTTTATATCATTATGGTTATCTCTCTTGATGTAGTCCAAGACAGTATCCCATAATGTGGGGATCGTTGCCTTGTACTCCACTAGTGTCATAACGAATCCGTATTTTTTGTGCTGGGTTCTCATAATTTCAAAAGGATCATATGGGAAATCGCAGAAGTATTCCACATCTGGTTCAACCCTGAAATAATAATCATACTCTTCAAGAACCTTCTGTCTGAAGAAAAATCCAGAATTAAATCTACACATATTTCTGTAGGATTTGGAACCACCGTACAAAATTTCCCTATTCTCCATCTCACGCAACCTTTGTTCAAACAACTCCTCGTCGATCCACTCAGGTTTATCCCAATCTTCTGTCGGTATTTGGCTATACTTTGCCTTACCGCTCGCCATCATGGTTGTCGCCTCGATGAAACGGTCATCAAACGGGACATCATTTAGGAATACCCAATCATAGTGGAAGTCTTTATTGAACCTATCCTCCAGCGACCGCATCGATTTCAGTGCATCGTGTAGTTCCCAGTTCCTCACTAACATCAGTAGTACTGCGTTCTCTTTTTTAGTACTGTTATTCAATCCCCCGTAGTCCTCATCTACTGTGCCGTCATTATAAGTGCTGGATGATATTTTAAGGCCACTTAGCAGATCACGTCTTCTCTGTGAATCATAACCGTGTAGCACAGTGTATGAGGCATCTTTATAATAGTTATCGACAGATATTTCACTGTAGATCATCGCCCCTTCGATGAGTGCGCGATATAATATGCCAACGCATGTTAACAATCCATAGAATGTTAAGATATAATATACAAGATGACGAAAATTGCAGGTTTCCGCTATCATGGATGATCCTTCATAAAGTAGATGTGTTTCGATACCTAAACAAAATGCAAGTTTTAGTGATGCTCTATATCTGGCATATGTCTGTTACTAATAAACGGATTCTACTTTAATGTAATCCGGGGAATGTCTTTATAAAAGCAGGAGCTGCTCTGGTAAAAAAAAAGTCAACTGGCGGTATCACAGTGCACTTCGAGAGGCACTACAACCAAATGCCAGAGACCAAGAATACCATCAGCAAATGCACATACCATTAATCTATTTATACACCCGGATCAAAACCGCTGCCGAATAATGACGCACATACTGAAAAATTTCCAACTGCTAATTCTCCCTCCTCACATGAATAACCAGAAGAAAAAAAAATGGAAAAGGGAAAAAAAGAACAATACAAAAGGAGTTTTGCAATAGCAGCAGATGTCAACGCAACAATGCTGCAATTGGACGGTCGTAGCTGGCCCTCCGTGAAACGCAATCGCCAAGTACGATTCGCGCTCCTTCCCTCTGGGAAACGGCCTCGGCTTATGCGAGTTCCAGGAACGGCACCCTCCACAGACGGCGCCGGAGACGTTTTCAGCCCCCGTTGTGAATGAGCGCCTCCTGATCCGGAAATGCGGTGTTAGAGCGACTCCCGAAAGGTTCAGGGCTTGACAGATCGGGCCGGGCCTGTCCCAAAGAGGTGGGGCCTCGCACCTACTTTGGGCAGCAGTGACAGCCCACGGGGACAAGTTGGGTAGTTGCAATATGAAAGGGGGATACTTCGTTATTTAATGGGCAAGAGATGTTTGTGTTGGTGTACAATGGTGTGTTTAATATTGTTTTGTGACCTTTTTGCAGTTGGGCGGGGTCCTTGTAATATTCTTTTGCGAGTTCAATTCAGAGGAAGGCCGAATTGTTGGAAGATGACAACTTATCTAAGTAGAGGAAGAAAATCCTGTATCTTGCTCATCTCTAGAGTATCCGCATTTCAGTAGCTTAAACAGCATATGTAGGAGACAATTCATTCAAACATCGGTCACTGCGCTGTCATTGCGAATGTGCAGACTATAAATATGCATTGATGTATCTATTAAAAATAATTCTACAGAACTAACTCTCCTTCGTCGTCACTATTGGCCACTGTCTCCTCATCCTTCTCATATAATGGAAGACTCGCACTGTTACTTGTCTTTACGTATATAGATTCGATGCCGCCCTTGATAATGCCTCCCTGCGGCCTCTTGTCCTTGTCGGTTAGAAACGCGACAATGTCAATAACATTGTATATCATTTCGTCAACAGTTTGCTTCCCTATTTGACCAATCTTGATGTTGAGACAGTTGTCGTCATTTGCAAAATAGTGTGCATTCTTGCATATACTCTTGAGCTGGGCGCGAATGTACGACGTGTCACACTCCTCGATCATTTTCTGACGCTTTACCTTTAGCTGTTTAGACATTCTGATCATAAATGGTAGTTTCTTGCTTCCATGGAAAAATCTTGTGCCCAGAACCTTGGGAAGAAGGTGATGCACCCTGTAGTCGGCTACGATGAGATCAAATTCGGCGTACAGCTGGTTTAGTTTCGCACCTCTGAAACGACGTTTGATATTCTTTACAGTAATTATCTCCTTTATGAGTTCATTAAGTGGTTCATCCTTGGTAATTGCATCTCGGTATATAGTAGAGGGGTCCTTGGTGATGAGTAGAATCCGCACGTCGCGTGGTTTGCTGAGTTTGCAAAATTGCAGCGGGATAATGCGGGGTACATAATCCTTGGGCACACCCATTTTCCTTGCCGTGTTGATGACAATCTGGATATCCTTATCATTAGCAAGCTTGGGGTCGGTAGAGGACTGAGCGATCAGGGCCTCAATGCTTCTCCTAGAAATATCATTCTCGTCCAAACTTATAACAGAAGACATGTTCCTTTAGTTATGTTATGATGCAAAGGTGGATGTGAGATATATTCGATAGTGCAGCTGTCCACTGTTGTATAGAATCCCCCTGTTGCGTATTTCATCCCATCTGCTACAGAAAATTTTTCAATACCGAAATTTTACAAGCTCATCGAGCACTTACATAGTGAAAAATAAGAAATAAAAAATAGAGCCCCGACCATAAAGCTCAGATCACCGAACATAAAGCAAAGGAGCACACGATTATAGAAGCACCGTAATAGTTAAAAGTATTTAATATAACAGGAAAGAAAAGTACCAGTGAATATACACGTAGCAAAGTAATCTATACATATATTTTGTAGGCAACGCTTAAGCAAGAAGAGTAGCAATGTCACCTGGTAGTTCCTCGATCTGGGTGGAGTAGAACTTCTCGATCTCTCTCATAGCACCAACATCGTCGTTGACGACAAAGTTGATAGCAACACCCTTTCTACCGAAACGACCACCTCTACCAATTCTGTGGATGTAGTTCTCCTTGTTAGTTGGTAGATCGTAGTTGATAACTAGGGAAACCTGCTGGACATCAATACCTCTGGCTAGCAGATCGGTGGAGATCAGGATTCTGGAAGAACCGGATCTGAACTCCTTCATGATGGTGTCTCTCTCCTGCTGTGGCAGGTCAGAGTAGATAGCGGAGACAGTGAAGTTGTCAGCGGTCAGCTTCTGGGTCAGCTCCTCGACCTTACGTCTGGTGTTGCAGAAAATAACGGCCTGGGTGACGGAGATAGAGTCGTACAGATCAGTTAGACAGTCGTACTTGTATTGCTCCTGCTCAACGTTGACGTAGAACTGCTTGATACCCTCTAGGGTCAGCTCGTCCTTCTTGACCAGGATTCTGATTGGGTCTCTCATGAACTTGGTGGTAACCTCTAGGACATCCTTTGGCATGGTAGCGGATAGAAGGACAACCTGGGTGGTTGGTGGAAGCATGGTGAAGACCTGGTAGATCTGCTCCTTGAAACCGGAGGAAAGCATCTCATCGGCCTCATCAAGGATGAACATCTTGATGTGGTCAGTTCTGAATCTGCGTCTCTGGATGTTGTCGAAAACTCTACCTGGAGTACCGACGACGATCTGGGCGTCCTTTAGACCCTCAGCGTCCTCAACGAAAGAGGTACCACCGATACAGGCGTGGACCTTGACATCCATGTGGAAGGAAAGGGCCATAACAACCTTCTGGATCTGTAGAGCCAGCTCTCTGGTTGGAGCTAGCATCAGAGCCTGTGGGTGCTTGATAGAGGTGTCGATTCTCTGTAGGGCAGCAATGGAGAAGGTACCAGTCTTACCGGTACCGGACTGAGCCTGAGCAAGGACATCGTGACCCTCGATAATTGGGACAATGGCACGCTGCTGAATAGCAGATGGCTCCTCGAAACCGTAACCGTAGACACCTCTTAGAAGAGAGGAGTCTAGGTTCATGTCATCGAACTTGTAGACGACCTTGTCGTAGTTAGTTTCAATAAGAGATTCTTCAACTTCAGTAATACCTTCAGACATATTTGTAAGGGTTGAGCTAGGGTGAGTTTAGAACCTGAAACAAAAGATAAAGAATAAACACTGTTCAATTACAAGGATAGTTACAAGAAGGAGTGTGGATCGTTTTATGCATCAATCAAACCCAACATCGAACGCCACTGGGGATGGTGGGGAGTTGGGTGGAATTGGGTGGAATTGGATGGGGGGAGGGGGCTTGAGTGAAGGGAGGTGAAGCAACGATACGTCGCTTCCCAGTACTCCCCCTTCCGGCGCGTGGGTCGCCAGTGTAACGACGCAGCGTCGGCCTGAACAAGGAAGAAGAAGAAAAAATTTCAGCGTCCTCAATGACGGCAGAAAGCGAAAAATTTTTCATTGAGTGTGCGGGTAATGCCTGCCGTACAACGCTACATTTAGAGAGGTCCCCGATGTTGCGTAAGGAAGGTTTGATACGTCATTTGAGAGAAGGTTGCTGGATCCGCTGTGACATATTTGATTTAGGCCTTTGTATTGTTGTGTTAAGTGCAAAATGTATGTATTATATAAAGTAGGGGTGTGTGGCTTGGTTGGTAGAGGGGAGGGGGCGGTGCTGACTCGTCTTATTCGTCTTACTCGTCTTACTCGTCGCCGTAGTCGGAGTTGTACTCCGATGAGTCCTCGGGTATAGTTGGTGTAGCTAGTTTGGGTGCTGGGATTCGGCGGGGCTGTGGAGTTATGGTTTGTTGTTTGCTTGGTTTCTTCGCTGGAACTGGTTGGAAGTTGGGAATAGGGTCGCCAGGGAATACGCGTTCTGGTACGTCGCTGTCTCTGTTCGGTAAGCCGTCGGTGTGTGTCGTCCTGCGTGCAGTCCGGCTGCCGATCTTTGTTTGTATGGCATCGACTTCATCTTGTTCTTCTTGTTCTTCGTTTGTGATGAGCGTGCTTTCCTCTGTATCCTCTTCCTCTTCGTCTATTTCCTCAGCCTCGTTCTCCTGGATTCGCCTTCTCAGTGTAGCAACCTCGATCTCCTTGTCGATATCGGTGTCGTCATCAATGTCGTCGTCGTCGTCATCCTCTTCCTCTTCCACCTCGTACTCGAAGATCTCGCCAGGGAATATTCTCTCGACCGTCTTCTGGTAGTTGGTATCTTCCCATGCGAACTTGTAGTTTGGAACGTATTCCTGGACGGGTTCCGGTGGTGGAGTGATCGTTCCCTTAGGTTTCGCGCCCTTAACATTATTGTCACCGTCGTCTGAAATAATCGACTCAGCATCGCCCTCATCGTCAGAGTTCAATACGCCCGATGACGAGAATTGTTTCTCCTCGTATGGTGGGTCGTTGAAGTTGTTCTGGTTGCCTGCAGCACTTGACGTTTGCGTAACATGATCGTCGATGTTGTCGTCGTAGTGTGGAATAGGCACCGGAGTCTCTTCCTTGCTGATGAATGTGGTCAGCCAGTCCTTGAACTGGAGGGGCAGATCGATCTTCTCGGACTCTGGCTCCTTGTGTGGTTCGTGGAACTCTTCTTCGTGTGGCTCGACAATAGGTTCGTGATGTTCTTCGTGGTGCTCCTCGTGGTGTTCTTCGTGGTGTTCTTCATGATACTCCTCGTGGTACTCCTCGTGATGCTCTTCATGATGCTCCTCGTGATGCTCTTCATGATGATGCTGCTCCTCATTGCCCAGCTGCACTGGATCCTGGTAAGGCAGCATCTCCTTTGAGCGCACCTCCAGCACACCCTGGTCCAATTGCCCATTGTGGGAAATGTAATCCTCGTACACGTTGTGCCACTCCTTGGCGTAGTTGCTATTCTCGTCAGTCACCTGCAAGTCCTGCTTCCACGGCTTCTTTGTCCCGATAAAGTGCACTAGCTTGATCTGCTGCTGGAAGTACTTCATCGCTGGGGGGCACTGGTACCCGGTATTAGGTGTCGTGACATTGTACAAGAATGGCAGCTGCTGCCACTCTCTCCTGGTCTGGGTGTCGCTAGGGTCCCTGCAGTTCTGATTGAAGAACTGGTTCAGAATGCCCTGGTCGGCTCCGTCGATAGATATATGGTCGATCGTGAAGTGGTGGAGATTGTGGTAGACCTTCTCGTTGGGAGTCAAGAGCATGACACCGCTGTTGAACATGTCGGGCCAGCCGATATCTGGTGCGGCTGCCACCTGCAGGGCGGTCTGTGAAGAGAACTGGGAGAACAAGTCAAACAGGTCGGTAGTCAGTGGCAGAGTGTCGGCATCGAGGTACAATATCTGGTCGAACATTACCTGGTTCCACAGTTTGATTTTAATGAGGGTGAAAGCGAGCTCCGGTCTCTGCAGCATGTCCAGATTCTCGTTATTGTTACTGATGAGGGTTTCGTTCTCCATCAGAGGGTTGATAAGAACAACGCGATTGTAAAGTGTGTGCAGTGCATTTTTGGTGTTCACTGACAGTTCGTGTTCGTACAGCCACTCTGTGACTAGCAGACATCTCTCTATTTCGGGGTTGTCATTTCTCACTCTGAGAAATGTGTTAATCTGGTGACCCAGTGTAAGAACACCGGGCAAATAATCCAGCGAGTAGAGTAAGGTAGCTACCGCCAATTTTCTGGACATTCTGTGTTAAAAATGGTTGGTGTCTGTGTGGGTGAAACGACGAATTGGGGCAGGGGTGGTGGGTAGTGTAAACAATGAAAAGAGTCCAAAAAACAAGAAGTAAATATAATCCCAGCAGCGCTAAAAGAACAATTAAACCGTGTATAAGTGTATAGTGCAATGAGACGGAGAGTTGTGTATGGTGCAATCCGACGGAGAGTTGTGTATAAATGTATGTGCCTCTCTCTTTTTTTTTCTTGTGCTGTGGCAAATTGATCAATATCCTTGCTGGCTGTCGCTTATAGCAGGGAAACAACAAAACTTAAGGGGTGTGGGGTGAGCGCGGCCAAAATACAATACAAAAATATGCAAGATTCAGGAAAGAGCAGCACAGGTAAGAAACACATGCCAACTATATACATACAAACATACATATATATAAGTAAAAAGAGACATACGCACAGGTCAAGCCCAGTGCCCAACCCTCTTGCACAGGCCCCCCTAAAACAAAACAAACTACACTGTAGCAACTGGCAGCCCTTGCCCTCTTGCCGCCGGAAGGGAATAAAGTTACGCCCGGGCAGCCTGCAACAACGTGCAACCGTGCACACACGCAAAACCCCCATGGTGGGGCAGAAAACCCGCGCGCAGGGTGTATTCCTTCTATGGACTTGCACAGTTCCACCCATATAATCAGACTCCCGCACAACTGCTCTCCCTCTCCCTCTCCCGTCCCCCCTCCACCTATATGCTTCCGCTCCTTCTAATAGCCAGCAGAACAACGTCAACAGTTGGTGGGGGTTTACCTTTCCTCTGTCTCTGCCTGCTGTCTGCTGTCTGTCTCTACCTGCTGTCTACCTGCTGTCTGCCTGCTGTCTGCTGGTTTCTTAGTGGGGGGCTGCAGTTCCCTGCGCTCCCTTCTGTGCAGGTGAAAGGCCAGGGGCAACGCGTCTATTTTGCGCGTGCTGCACTCTGAAGGGGCCACAAGGGGGAGGCAGCCTCAGACAGGGCCGCAGGCAAGAGGTCACATGGCCGGCCTCTCTGGGCGGAGTAGCCTCTTTGGGCGGAGACGGAGCCGCAGCAGGCAGGCAGGTCCACGCGGTTTGGTGGGGGGCTGGCCTGTAATAAATACGCTGGACTATCTTCTTTGGGAAGAGCGAAGGAAACCGGGAGGAAACCGGGGAGAAGGTAATGGGAACTTCAGATAGCGATACGAAAGTTAGATACCTGTAACGGTAAGTGGGGGCGTTGCTTAGGGGTGTGGGCGGAAGTTTATACCCGGTTGTTTCGCCGCGGGGTTTGTGCGGAAGCTTATAATTGAGCGAGCTGTGGGCAGGTTGAGCGAAAGTCTATGCCTGGCTGTGTTGCTAGCAATTGAGCAAGAGTCTATGGCTAATGGTGTTGCCTTTGTTGCTGGGCATAAGCCTATACCTGGCGCCGTTGCTAGCGGTTAAACTCTCCTCGCACCTCTGTTCACGCTCCCACAGCCCTACAGGCTATGCAGCTCCCCGTTCGTACGAAGTTTATATTGTTTGTGATATTAAAAATATGATAATTATGTAATTACTATACAGTTCACATCAGCTTAACGGGAGTAAGACCAGACGTTCTTTAGCAGACCGTCCTGCTGGGCTAGTCTGTTTAGAGAGTCGTCGGACTCACCTCTGGCTCTGACGTTACCGCAGATAGCGTAGGTAACGTACTCACCTGGGATGGCGCGGCCCTCCTCGTCAACCTTGGAAATGTTGATCTGGACAGAGGCGTGGTCATCAGCCTTGATGATTCTGTTAGTGGCAGAGCACTTTCTTGGAACGTATAGTTCAACCTGTGGGAAAAAATTGTGTTCGTTCAAATTTTATTTTTTTTTTGGCAAAAGAGGATAAATCATTAAGCACGTAGTAATAGAGACGGCTGGCATTAACACCTATTTTGACTCTACCCTAGTGCAAAAGATATTGGCAAAAAAAGAAAATAAAAAGGAAGAGAACAGTTTGTTAGTAAAGTAAATTCAGTGGTGACAGCAATAATTACACTTGACATGGTATCTCTGATTAATGGACGGATCGTGGGTTGCCTCAGTGCGTGTGGGAGTTCTCTCATCGTCGGTTATATGTATTGCACGCGCTCCTATCCTCAACGAATCATTATGGCAGTATACTACCACACGTTCAATCCTGGCAATGTACATCGCGCTCTATATCTAACGGACATTCCACGTAACTCTCAATAAAATATATCAACCGTATCCGAGTGGTTCCACGCATCCATTTTCAATCTAATATCTCTCCCCAAAATCAGAGTCCTGCCGAGTCATAGCTCATATTTTAAACATACTAGTTGGCCTTTGTCGTTTTCCATTGTGGTTTATTGATTTAGCTTGGGGTTATACGGTTCTCTTATGCACTGGAAATAGTATTAACTTGCATTCACTTTCAAGTAGTAGACCAACCTGTACGAAATTTTGACTACGGAAACGCCAATGTAATTCATTATTTTTCAGCACTGGAAATGTGGATATTATCATTATTAACGAGGTGGAGGCGCACATTTTTTCACCATTTTTATAAAAAACAGAATATTTTTCTTACAAAAAAAAGATATTTCAAAATGTACGGATGTTGTGGGTGTGCGGATGTACAACAGTCAAAATATATATCTTCAAGATATTCACCAATCTTTTCTAGTTATACAGATAAATATTCATATATGCAAAAGAGCATGTTTATGCTTGCCTACACTCTTGACAAAACACATACACTCTCAACGTGGTGTGTCTGTGGGAAGAAGTCGAAACCTCTAACACTCTCAATCTTGTAATGGCTACCCTTCTCAGTCTCCTTTAAGAAGTACTCGACATCCCTGGCCTGGGAGTGCACATTGCATGAAATGTAGACAATCCTTGCTGGGTAATAGTCAGACAGCTGCTTCATAAATATACCATCGCATCCCTTTCTTGGAGGGTCAAGAATCACCGATGTTCTATCGTTCGGCGTGCTTATGGTTTCGAACAATTTCTCAGCCTTACCGACAATGAAATCACAGTTCTTCACGCCGTTGGTCTTGGCATTTCTCTCAGCAAAAGAAACACTGTCTGCTGAAATCTCTACACCAGTGACCTTGTCCACACCCTTGGAACTGCAGACACTGAACAGTCCAGAACCACAGTACGCATCGACAAGGTAACGAGGCTCACCTTCCTTTGAGTTAGGAATTTGCAGATTGTCTCTAACGTATTTGGTTACGAGTGGTAAGATAGAGTTGTTATTCTGGAAGAATTCACCAGCGGTAAAGTTGAATGTGTATCCGTCCACGTACTCCGCGACAACCTGTCTCTGGTTAGTCACACACGTTTTGGCAAGTTTGACACCGTGCTCAGCATCCTCGACCTCAACGTAGCTGACATTGCCATCTGCATCACGAGAACCCTCGCCCAGCTGCTCAGAAATATCACGAGACTCGTCAAGAATGATTGTGTTCTCTCTCAGTAGGATTGTTGCACCCTTCTTGTAGTTCTGGAACTCCTTCTCGAATCTTGCACGCTCGTTGGAAAGACCTGTGTTAAGAATATCCGTGGCCAGTGCGCAACTCTCGATATCCAATGTAGATGCATGTCCACCGACCTCCAAAGTTTCCTTTCTCCATGTAGGTCTACCTTTCTGGCCGAATCCCAATGGTGGTCTCTCCTTGGCAGGCTCTTTATTCACACCGCGACGTTTAGGTAGGTCAAAGTGTGGGGTGATTTTAGTTCTGTAGTTGTACTGCAATGGTGATGCCACAGTATCACCAATTGTTGGGATTAGCCCCTCGGCAATTATGCGTGGTGCGAAGTACTTGTATGCATTGGCAATGGTGTCACGCTTTATCTCGAGCTGTTTAGCGTATGTTAGGAATTCAAACTGACTTCCAGATGCCTTACCAAAATATGGATCTTTGATCAATTCATCGTGTCTCATTGGAGACTTAGTTATAACGTCAAGTAGGTCACTCTCGACATAAAGTGGGTGACTCTTGAAAACACGAATGCGAACCACATCGCCAGGCAGACCAAACGGAACGATGACAACTTGCTTCTTGTCCTGCTGTACCGGGTTTGACAGCAAGGCTAGACCATCACCATTTGAAGTGAGCGCAAGGATTTCAACATCTTCGACGGTACGATGGTACTGGTTCGTGATGCTGTCGGCATTCTCTTTACTCGGATCATTCAAAATTGCACCAACATCGTTGGTGACTTGCTCACGGGTTAAATTGTTCTTGGAAAGTAGGGCATCAATCTCGAATTGCAAAACACCGAGTGGAGAGGTAGGTTCTGCCTTCTTCGCCTTGTAGCGACGCAGCTTTTGTTTCTTTGGAGTGTGCGATGGCCCCTTCGCAGGCTCAGCCGGTCTCTTGTTATCCTGGGCAGGGATCGTACTAGCAGCGGACATAATGGTGCGATATTGTATTGAGATGTTTGAATTACAAAATTGGGATAATACGAGACGAGGTACAATTCGCAACCCCTTATTTATCAAACTCATCCTTGCTTATGTTTACAGGTTTGAATCGATGCATATGCGATGCGATGAGACATGAAGGGCTAGAAGTCCTTGTGAATTTTTTTTTCAGGTTAACGTGTGTAGTGATATATTGATGCATCCCTACACCATATACAAATTACGACTTCCAAAAGCGGCTAATGACAATGTGTGTATGGTTCTGTCTGGTGGTGTTGTCATAGATAGACGCAAAATGTAAATGAGGGATATTTGGGGGTGTTTGTTTCCTCTGTGGAGTATTTTAACGGAGATTTACTGTCAGAAAACATTTTCGAAGCGCAATATTATATATGCTACTATAAGAAAAATAAAAAAATCCTGGTAAGCAAGCTGCACAGGACTGCAATTCCATCCTCCAGAACAAAGAGTTATGTGTGAGAGCGGAATTTGACTTGAATGTGAGTTGGATCGTTTGCTGAAAAAATGTGTACTGTCTATATGTGTTTAAGACGGTTGCTGTATTGTTTTGATATGCAATATCGCGTTATACGATAATGAGTATGACGCACATCGCTTTGACGAGGCATCGGCTATGCCGACGACGTCGAACAACTGTATTATATGACGACTGTCAACATATGTAACATAAATAACGTCCCCTTAACAAGAGGACCAACCTAACTATAATTGAATCCTTTAACATTTACGACCGTAATATCAGTATACATAAATACCATATTACGGTTTTCATACCTAAGGCAATTACTGCCGGCTAAATCAATACAGTATCCTCCTGCCAAGCCATATACCCTACCATAACCTTTCCCGAAATTCTTTTAGGCCTTTACCAAACGTGTACACTACTCTGTGAATTGCGAACTGTTCGCCACCTCCATTCCCTTGTATCTTTATCGCTTCGCCGCGCATAACCCTTGTAACTAAGAGCTTTTTCATTATTTGGTGAATGCCGGTACGCAGCCCGATCTGGTTAATTCTAACCTAATTTTACAGTTTGCAAATCTGCATGACCTCTCCAGATTATCCGAAACACGCCACATGTCCATATGTCTCAACGCTATCTTTCGTAAGACATGCTGCTATTGTATCAGCCCGTTTTGCCTAAACAATATTTTAATGAGAGTTATTATGGCGTCTCCCCAACCCAAACAACTGTTTTTCTCCCTCGAGCATCGCCCCTTCGACTCGCCCAGTGTCTCCTTCTCTCCGGTATCACAGGTGTATCTTATCAATGAACGCTTCCCTTCTAATATATTATACGCACGATACCAGGTAAACCGCTAATGCCGAATTTCAGTGAACTGGAGTGCCCCGGTATACATCCTGTTGTCCAAAATATGTCGGAAATTATCTACCAGATAAATTATGCATTATAATAATCTATTTCTAGGCCTACTAGGTCTAGAAATAGATTATTGTAGGGGCAAATACATGAACTTCGGAATGGAAAAGGTATTAAAGATAAGTTGCCTAAGTTAAACGTGAACCTAAAACAATTAAGAACTACCCCAAGATCACCAGGAAAAATACCAAAGGAAACGGACCTAACGCTAACCGAAGAAGAGTACAAGGAGAAGGTAAAGAGATTACAGAAACTAATAGGATTCGCGTCATACGTTGCCTATAAGTTTAGATATGACACCTTATTCTACGTTAATACACTGGCGAGACATACTTATTATCCATCCAAAATCGTTATGAAACTAACAAAGGAATTGATTCAATATCTATGGATGAGATGCTCGGTTTACTATCTGTTTTTATTGTTTTTATAATTCCCCTACTGTCTATGTTCTTCAACAGTTCTTCTATTACGGACATTCTTGGTATAGCTTCACTTATCGCATATACTTCCGCTTCTGTAGATGAGGTACAAGTTAACGTTGTTCTAGATGATCTGGCAGCGATTATATTTCCATTCACTTTATAGATGTATCCATATTGAGACCCTTCGTTATCCATCGATCCGAATGATGCGTCAGCTATTGTGGTGAGGTTATTATTGTCGGAAATTATCTACAAGATAAATTATGCATTATGGATTTACGCTGTCCAATTCTCGTCCATCGTTCGCAATTCAGTTTTTAATAAACGTATCAACACTTCCCCACAGTCGCTGGCGGGTCTTCCCCAATTGGACATCAAGACCATCTTGCCGTTTGGGCAGCCAGTCATGGTTCACATCTCCAAGGTCGAGTCGAAACTACAAGTCCGAGGTGAACAGGGTTATGCCTTATGTCCTTCTGCTCACAGCTATGGCTATATGATTTACATCCCCCACTCTAACCAGATTGTAGACTCCACCAACTATGGAGTAATACGCAATGACACGACACTTCAAGCTGATACTGACTATGACTACTCCATCTTTGATGAGATGATCGATGAACTTACCTCCTATGCCGACTCCCTGATTCCGCAGCGTCTGTCTGAACCAAAGGACATTACATCTGCTCCGTCGACCACATCTACTAACGAACCCTTCACAGCTCCACCTGTCCCTAGTGACGTTCTATCTATCCAAGAGGCTCCATTACCCTCCGTTTCCCCGGATTTGGAGGTACATCCAGATGCATCTGAGTCAGTTACATACGAACCTGACACCAGTGACATCCAGCACAACTACCTGGACAACCTCGAGGAACTAGCTCCGTCACCATCTGCTGTTGTCGAAGAGGTGCTTTCTGCTCACATTCCCAGTCACCCCGTACTTCCCGCTACCATCCAATCCTCTAACATTATAGATGTCCCACCAACTATTGAGTCTACTCATTCAGGGGGCATAGATAGTACTATGTTGACTGCCAACGAAAGGTTACAGTTATCAAAACCACGTACAAGAGGAAGTTGGAATAATTCGACTACAAACCGTGGCGGGACCAATAAGGTGACCAAGAAGAAAGTACTTCAGAAGAAGGTACACTACACTAGAGCGACCGATCCGACAAAGAACGAACCACTCCCTTCACCAACTATCAACGAATCCATGTCCTACTCACAGGCTATATCAAACAATGAAAACATAACCCAAAAAGAAGGATTCACTGACGCATACCACAAAGAAATGGCTACATTAGACAAGATGAAAACTTGGGAAAACACTCCCATAGACATCAAGTCAGTTCCAAAAGAACTAGTCATTAACTCTATGTTTATATTTACAACAAAGAGAAGTGGAAAGCATAAGTGCCGATTAGTTGCACGCGGAGACCTGCAAAGCGCGATGACATATGAAACGGATCTTGTGGCGAACACAGTCCATCATTACGCGCTAATGACATGCCTATCACACTGCCTGAATAACGACTACTACCTAGTTCAATTAGACATAACGGCTGCGTACCTAAACGCAGACATTAAGGAAGAACTATACATCAGAGCACCACCACACATGCACATGAGAGATAAGGTATTCCACCTAAAGAAATCATTATACGGACTAAAACAGTCCGGAGCAAACTGGTATGCACTAATTAGACAATTCTTAATCGACAAATGTCAAATGAAAGAAGTACGTGGCTGGCCATGTGTGTTCGTTAGAAACGAAGGGAAATCACAAATGATTATATGCCTATTCGTGGACGACATGGCACTCATGACAAATGACATGGCTATGTGTGATGAAATTGTAAGAGAGGTAAATTCACGGTTCGACGCAAGAGTGGAGGAGGATGGTAAAGGTCCAGGTGAAATTAAGTATGACCTACTAGGTCTAGAAATAGATTATTGTAGGGGTAAATACATGAATTTCGGAATGGAGAAGGTTCTTGAAGATAAATTGCCTAAATTAAATGTGAATCTTCAACAATTAAGAACCACTCCAGGATCACCGGGAAAGATACCGAAGGAGACAGATCTAACGCTGACTGAAGAAGAATACAAGGAAAAGGTAAAGATATTACAGAAACTAATAGGCTTCGCGTCATACGTCGCCTATAAGTTCAGATATGATACCTTATACTACGTTAATACACTGGCGAGGCACACTTATTATCCATCCAAAGTAGTTATGAAACTGACAAAAGAATTGATTCAATATTTATGGTCAACTAGAATGAAAAGATTATCATGGGTAAAGTCAAATGACATGAACCATAATAACCTCACCACAATAGCTGATGCATCATTTGGATCGATGGATAACGAAGGGTCTCAATATGGACACATCTATAAAGTGAACGAAAATATAATCGCTGCCAGATCATCAAGAACAACGCTAACTTGTACCTCATCTACAGAAGCGGAAGTATATGCGATAAGTGAAGCTATACCAAGAATATCCGTAATAGAAGTACTGTTGAAGAACATAGACAGTAGGAGAGTTATAAAAACAATAAAAGCAGATAGTAAACCGAGCATCTCATCCATTGAAAGAGACGAAAGCTCTAAACTATCAACAAATTTTTTTACAACAAGGTTACTGAGAACAAAAGAAGAAATGCAGTTAAACAACTACAAAATTGACTATATCAATACGAAAGAAAACACTGCAGATATTCTAACAAAGCCTTTGGACAATAAATCCTTTAACCATTTAATCGAGAATTGGATCTTATGATCTTCCCCATTACGGGCGGTGTGTCGGAAATTATCTACAAGATAAGTTATGCATTATGGTAATGTAAGAAAGATAATAGAAGAAAAAGGCATGCACGATGCACGTATGAGGAGAGCATAATTACAGCCTCCAACGAGGAAATGTATATAAGAGAGACCCTTTGGACTTAGATATAAGTTAATGTCTCGCTAAATAATTATTTACTTTGTACGTAGGTTTAAGAGGACGACGTATTTTGTCTGTAAAATTATCAGTAACAACTATGAGCAATATTAATCTCCTTCACGAATCGCGCTACTGTAATCGAGTGCGCTCAAAACCCCCTTTATGCACAGCCAATTGGCTCCCTCGATAATTGTGTCTTTGTTATGGTGCTGTCAGTTCCTATATCCTAGTTAGATCCTGTCCATGTTACTCATCTTTCAGTTGCCAATCAACCGTTTGCCCTACCTCAATTCCTCTCTTTCACTTGCCAATCTTTCACTTGCCCTAGCCCGCTTGCCAATCTACCATTCCCTTATCTCCCAATTGCTCCACCGCGCTTGTCGTCTTTCAATTGCCCATCTATCATTCGCTTATCTCCCAATTGCCCTCTCCCACTTGCCATCTCCCACTTGCCCATCTAACACATGCCCATCTAACACTTCCCCTCTCCACTTCCTCTCTCTCACTTGCCCATCTACCGTTCGCCAATATTTCACCTGCCCTAGCCCACTTGCCCATATCCCAATTGCCCCACCGCGCTTGTCGTCTTCCACTTGCCATCTCCCAATTGCCCCACCGCGCTTGTCGTCCCCCACTTACCAATCTCCCACTTGCCAGTCCCCCACTTGCCAATCTCCCAATTGCCCCTCCCCACTCGCCCCTCTCCCACTTGCCAATCCCCCGCTTGCCCTACCTCACTTCCTCTCTCCCACTTGCCATCTACCATTCGCCAATCTTCCACTTGCCATCTACCATTCGCCAATCTCCCTCTTATCCATCTACCATTCGCGTATCTCCCAATTGCCCCACCCCGCTTGTCGTCATCCATTTGCCAATCGACCGTTCGCCAATCTCCCACTTCCCCACCGCGCTTGTCGTCTGCCACTTGCCAATCTCCCAGTTGCTCCTCCCCAATTGCCCCACCCCGCTTGCCCTCTCCCACTTGCCAATCCCCCACTTCCCAATCTCCCACTTCCCCTCTCCCACTTGCCCTCTCCCACTTGCCCCACCCCGCTTGCCCTCTCCCACTTGCCCCTCTAACACATACCCATATCCCTCTTGCCCTCCCCTCTCCATTAAACACGCCTGGAACATGTCTGAACATTTGAGTAACCCGGGACCACATATCCTTATACATCGGGGAAATCCCATCCCTACACATCGGGGGAATCCGATCCCTACACATCGGGAAATCCCATCCCCACATCAGGAGACCTCGCGCCTTATACACCCGGAGACCACGTCCTTATATACACCCGACGCCACCGAGACACACCCCTAATTTCGCCACCGAGACACACCCCTAAATTCGCCACCCACGCACCCCTAAATATGCCACCGAGACACCCCTAATTTCGCCACCGAGACACACCCCTAATTTCGCACCGCAAAGCATTACCCTCTCGGCGGCAACATCCATTACGTGCCTGGTCTGCGCCAAAGCACAACCGCACAACCGCCGCCCGCACAACCGCAGGCACGCCCGCACACCGCGCAACGCGCAACGCCAAAGCACAAGCGCACGCGCACGCGCACGCGCACGCTGAAAAAGGCAACAACGCGAAAGTCCTCTCCCTCCGCGCCTCTCCCTCCGCTCCCGAGAATGCTCGGTCCCACTGCCCTCTCCCACTGCGCCCTCCCACCGCGCCCGCCCACTGCGCCTTCCCCAGACACCCCCGCACAACCATGAAAACTTTTCATTGTTCCGAGAAACAAAGCAAGCTCAGCAAGCTCAGGCGCACGCCCACTACAGGATCGCCTATATATACAGCACAACTCCGCAACCACCACCCCCCTTTCAAGGCATCACACTTTCAAGACACCCTTTCAATTCACCATCAACTGACAACTTACGCACCATGACTAGTGTTGCTGTGAACAGAGGCAAGACCTCGCGATCGCAGAGCAATGCATCGAGCGTGACAATTACAGAGGGTAATAGTATGCGCGAGGGTAATAGTATAGGTGCGGGTAATAATAATAGTGTAGGCTCGCGCGCCTCTCACCACGGCGCCTCTCACCACGGCGCTTCCCACCCGGACGCTGCGCGCCCTGGTGAGAAACGCCCTGGTGAGAAGCGCCCTGGTTCGAGACGCGACCCCGGGAACCACCCCCCCTCGCACTTCAAACCGCACATGTCTCCCACCCGCTTCGCGCTCCGCTCGCTCCTCACCCCCCTCACCGACTCCCAGTCGCGCCCCCTGGCCCACTGGCAGCACACCCACTCGTCCCCCCTCCTGGACTACTACTTCCTGTACACGGCGCTCCTGGGCTCGCACACGTTCTACGTGCTCTTCCTGCCGATGCCCGTGTGGTTCGGCTACTTCGAGGCGACGCGGGACCTCGTCTACCTGCTCGGCTACTCGATCTACCTCTCCGGGTTCCTCAAGGACTACCTGTGCCTGCCGCGCCCGGAGTCCCCGCCCGTCGAGCGCGTCTCCTTGTCGCACTACACGACGCAGGAGTACGGCGCGCCGTCGTCGCACTCCGCGAACGCCACCGCCGTCACCCTCTACTTCCTGGGCCACCTGCTGCACAACACCCTAGAGCTGGGCGCAGGAGTGCGCTGCGGGCTGGCCGTGCTGGTGTGCGGCTACTACGCGACGCTCGTCGTGGGGCGGCTGTACTGCGGGATGCACGGCCCGCTGGACATCGCGACCGGTTGTGCGTGCGGCCTCGCGACGTACTGCGCGCACGCCCTGCTGCGCGCGCAGTTTAGCGGGTGGGAGAGCGGCGCGCACTGGTGGTTCCCGCTGGCGAGTTTCGCGTGGGGGCTGGCCATCCTGCTGTGGCACGTGCGCCCCGTGGACGAGTGTCCGTGCTTCGGGGACTCGGTGGCGTTCGTCGGCGTCGCCAGCGGCTACGAGTGCGGCGGGTGGCTGCTGGAGCGCTACGCGCGTGTGCTGGCCGTCGGGTGCGGCACCGTCGCCGAGGACGGCCTGGGGGTGTTTCTAAGGCCGCTCGTGGCGGTGCCCCTGGTGCTGCTGTGGAAGGCGGTGCTCGCCAAGCCCGTGGTGTACGGCGTGCTGGCGCGCGTGATGCGCGACGACCGTGCGGAGAACGCAGAGGCCAAGGCCAAGGCGCAGAGGAGGGCGCAGAGGGAGGGCGAGTGCGCGGCGCATGTGGGCGAGGCCACGGTGGATATAGTGGGGCGGTACGTGATTTACATGGGCGTGCCGCTGACGGTGACGGTGGTGTGTCCGTGGGCGTTTAGGGTGTGTGGGTTGTAGGGGTGCGTGCAGTTCCGAGGCTCCGAGGCGCGAAGCGCCGAGGGGCCGAGGGGCTGTGCGCCGCCCTCTGAGGCACCGAGGTACCGAGGCACCGAAGCTCCGAAGCGCGAAGCGCTGAGGGGCTGAGGGGCCGAGGGGCCGGGCGAGCGGGCGTGCGGGCATGCGGGCCGAGGAGCTGTGCGCAGCGCTCTGCGCTGCGCCCTGTGCCCTTCGCTTCTACACCCTGCCCTCCTGCCCTCCTGCCCTCCCCCCTTCATTATATACATTACACAAAACTCTAGATTGAATATGCGCGGTGTGCGTAGCCGCCAACGGTGTGCGTAGCCGCCAACGGTGTGCGTAGCCGCCAACGGTGTGCGTAGCCGCCAACGGTGTGCGTAGCCGCCAACGGTGTGCGTAGCCGCCAACGGTGTGCGTAGCCGCCAACGGTGTGCGTAGCCGCCGAGGGCGCTTATTCCAATGCACTATTGCACTGCACTACTGCAATGCTCTATTGCACTGCACCGCACCGCACCGCACCGCGGCGTCACGTGCACAGCCGCCGAGCAACACCCAGACACCATCTACACCACACCCTTTTCTTGCCCTCTCCCCCTGCTGCCCCGTCTGGGGCACCCCGCACCGCTTCGGCCTTGCACAGCGCATCGGCACGGCCAATAGCGCGGCCGGCCTCGGCGCACCCATTTACTGCTTACTCATACAGAAATGCCAGGCCAGGCAGGGCTGCGGTGCTGGGCCTAGCTTGTATATAAGAGCGATGCAACAAACGCCCCAGCACAAACACAAACGCCCTAGCACAAGAACAACAGCACAAACACCCCAGCACAACCACAACACAAATGTCTCTGCAGGAAATAACACATAGCCCGGGCGTTGCGCCCGAAGTCGACTACGAGGCGCTGCCCGACTCCGCGCCGCTGTCGCACCAGCTCCTGGCGGGCGCGTTTGCCGGGATCATGGAGCACTGCGTCCTCTACCCCATCGACGCCATCAAGACGCGCGTGCAGTCCGCGACCTCCTTCAAGGCCGGGTCCACCAGTCTGTTCCAGCAGATCTCGCGCATCTCCACGGCCGAGGGGTCCATGTCCCTGTGGCGCGGCGTGCAGTCCGTGATTCTCGGCGCGGGCCCCGCGCACGCCGTGTACTTCGCCACGTACGAGTACGCCAAGCGCGCGCTGATCGCCGCCGAGGACATGGACACGCACCAGCCGCTGCGCACGGCGCTCGCGGGAGCCACTGCCACCGTCGCCGCCGACGCGCTCATGAACCCCTTCGACACCGTGAAGCAGCGCATACAGCTGAACTCCGCGGGCTTCAGCCGCGGCAGCGGCAGCGGGTCCGTGTGGGCGCTCGCCGCGGACATGTACAGGGGCGAGGGCTTGCGCGCGTTCTACGTGTCGTACCCGACAACGCTCGCGATGAACGTGCCGTTTGCCGCGTGCAACTTCATGATATACGAGTCCGCGACAAAGTTCTTCAACCCGGGGAACGAGTACAACCCGCTGGTGCACTGTCTGTGCGGCGGTGTCGCGGGCGCGAGCTGCGCAGCGCTCACGACGCCCCTCGACTGTGTCAAGACGGTGCTGCAGGTGAGGGGGTCCGGGTCCGTGGAGTTGAGGGAGATGAGGGAGGCAGACACGTTCGCGAGGGCAAGCAGGGCCCTGTACAGGAGTTACGGGTGGAGAGGGTTCTACAGGGGGCTGAAGCCAAGAGTGGTCGCTAATATGCCGGCAACGGCGATTTCGTGGACGGCGTATGAGTGTGCGAAGCATTTCTTGGTGCGTTGATCCAGTGGCAATGCTGCAGTGGCAATGCTGCAGTGGCATTGCCGCTGCGATCTAGCAATTGTGGTCTAGACTACAGTGGCGAAGCCGCTGTGGCATTGCCGCTGTGGTCTAGTAACTGTGGTCTTATTACAGCTATTGTGGCCCTGTGGCCCTGTGGCCTTCCCGCACCATTGACATATATTCCTGCACGTGCTTGCATCAGCCCATCCACGTGATCTCGCCTGCTGGGCCGTTTGTCTCAGCCGCGCCGTGCGGCCCGCCGCGCCGCCATCCATTGCATGCGGGCGCCTGCATACTGTACATACGCAGATACATATTTATAAGATAGTCGTGCATATTTATAAGATGGTCGTGCAAAGATGCATATTTATAAGAGAGTCAATCATAGATGCATATTTATAAGATAGTCGTGCACAGATGCATATTTATAACATAGTCATCCATTTCGGGCTTTGCATTGGTGTGGGTGTTTTATTCGCCGTGTTATGGTATTTGCTACATTTTTATTTAGAACTGTGTATTACCTATTCGAATGCATAATCCCCGTCATGAGGTACAAGGTCTGCCGGTGCATTCCACGGGAGCAAGGTGTAGATGGTATAAATGAGTGCATTGGACGTATTGTGGGAACCACACATCTAGATGTGCGAGATAACGTATTTGTATTTGTGCGTAGCTGTATGATGCCTCGGGTGGTATTGCAATAGTGTATAGATGTATGGTGTCTGGGCATATGGTAATTGTAATAGTGCACAGATGTATGATGCCTCGGGTGGTATTGTAATAGTGCATAGGTGTATGGTGCCTCGGGGTGGTAATGCAATAGTGCATAGATGTATTATCCTGCGTCTGATTTCACAGTAGTTACATCCAGCCTGATATCAAACTCAGAAGGGTTGGAATATATGCTTTCTCGCCACTGTTTAATAGATATCACTAAAATCGGGGTGTCGAAGCGACTGGCCCTTCAACCCCAGCGGATGAGCCCGACTCGCCACAATGGCCTGCGATAGCAATACCGACGTACCTCACGCTTTCTATATTGCAATTATGACTGCAGCTTGCCCTAGACTGTTGCAGTTGTATCTTCAACCGCACCTCAAACTTCCATATTGCAATTATGACTGCAGCTTGCCCTGGACTGTTGCAGTTGTATCTTCAACCGCACCTCAAACTTCCATATTATAACGATGACTGCAGCTTGCCCTAGACCGTTGCAGTTGTATCTTCAGCCACACCCCAAACTTCCATATTATAACGATGACTGCAGCTTGCCCTAGACTGTTGCCGTTGTATCTTCAACCGCACCCCCACCAGGTGCTCGCGCGCCTCCAGGACGTCCCTCCATGGACTGCTTCAGCCTGTTTATACTAGATGAGTAGCGATGGCCGGCCGAGTCCCACTCAACCGGATAATTCGGGTCTGTTGGTATATACGCAGTGTCCTCGCACATAGACGTATCCCAGGCTTCTTCTGCCGGCGGTTCCCGTTGGGACTGCTCGTCGCCCGCTGTGTCGACTTGTCTCGTCCCTGTGCTTCCGTAGTTCACCCACAGGCCCGTGCGAGCACCCTCGGGCGTGTTTGTCACCCTGTACCCCTCATTCAGCCGGTTCATCGTAGTGCGCATGTGCCGTTTCCTATTGTTTATCAAACTTTCCACGGGTGTGTCGAAGTTGCGGTAGTTGTAGTACGTGGGCCCGACAACGAGCGTCTGTTTGAAGTCCCACTTCAAGTCTAGGCATCCCAGACAGTCTCTGATGGCATACCACAGCCGCATCCGCGCACCCTGAGGGATCGCCCGCTGCGAGTACGGCTCCGTGGGGAATGCATACAGGTGCAGGAGTGCAAACCCTACCATTTCAACGCACAGCAGTCCGTTCTCGTAGACATACCGGCGCTGATAGGCCTCGGGACCCTGGCCGAACACGCCCAGGAAGTGCAGGGACCGCACAGCGATCCCCTGCCAGTACGACGCAAAGATGATCAGCTTCACGCACAGAAACTTTGGCCACGGGTGGTACGGCTGCAGCTCAGAGTGCAGACACTTCCAGAATATGGCGAGGTTGTACAGTGACCACGTGACCGAGACATTGTACAGGATGAGCAGCCAGAACTGCGCTTCGTTCAGCTGCAACACCTCGCATGCCAGAAGCATAATGCAGTAGAACGGCTTGAACCAGACGTACTGGAGAACACCGCGTTTGACCGCAAGGAAGTCACCGGGATCGGAGAGGTCCACGCTGCCGAGCCAGGGAAGGACGTGCCGCGTGGGCGGGTCGTTGCGCTGCACAGCGAGCTCCGTGATGATTGTGCGCTCCCCGCCGAGGATATATGTGAGCAGCGAGAAGAATGTGTAAATGACGAAGGCCTCGTAGAACTCGCGGACCGGGTCGAGGTAGATCTGCGCGACCTGCGGGCTGATTGTGGCGCAATAGCACGTCACACTGAACAGCGGCACAAGCAGCTGTATACGCACAACTAGCCGCTGCTCGCTGGGCCGTCTGTAGTTGAGGAGTTGTGCAATTATAGCGCCCATGGAGACAGCAATAGCAACCCAGCTGCTAGTGGCAGCGAGCCAGCTCCACGCGGGGGGCAGTTCGCTCTGTATCGTGACCAAATCTTCGCTGCGCGGCCTCGAAAGCATATATGAGTGTGGATCAATTATACCAAAGTGCAATGAGACTCTAATATCGACTTACAGCGAAATACCAAGGTGCTCTGGGACCCTAATATTGCCTTGTGGCCACACTTCTATTGCCGACCTGTCATTGGTCATCGCCTCGCGATCCCAATTTCGGCCTCTTTGGCCCCGCTGGTTTGCTTACTTGATAATGTCAGGGGTCCCCCTTCCCGCTATAAAAAATATGTATATACATATACAGACAAGTGTCACGCCTCTTTTCCCAACTGTGCAAAACACAACACACACCATCCACCGATCCTGCCATGTTCAGATCGCTACAACAACAACCTAGAGTTCTAACCGTCTTCTGCCGCGACGCCACCCGGAACCACGCCGCCAGCGGGATGCTGCAGTACCTGCGCGACAGCGCCGGCCGCCACTCCGATGTCGGTGTCGAGGTCAGGGACAAGTTCCCTACCCAGGACCAGCTGCACTACATGTACAAGGCAGACCCACGTCTTATCGGCGGGACTGTCGGAACCGTGGCGCCGCTGTTCAAGATGCCCTCGCACAGCCCGCTGTTCGGAGCACCCTTGACAGAGGCTGTGAACAAGGGGGTCTGGCGCGATGCCGCCGTGTGGGTCGACTGGGAGAAACAGAAGGTCGGGACCACGCTGACCAGTTTGAAGCAGCACCTGCCGTGATTGCGCTGCAACGTTTATATATTCTATGCAATTTTATACCAAGATAATTTTTTTTTTTTTAGATTGTTAATTTACATTTAGTAGTTGGGCTGTGCAGTTTTCACAAATGTGCTTGGAGGTTGCTATTAGTAAACAAAGGTGGGTTAGTGATATTCGCGGATGGTTGTTATAGTGCGTGGGATATTCGGTGGCGGCGGTTAGAGCACCTGGGATGTTAACAAGAGGGGGCCAAATGCAATTGCAATTGCAAGTGCCTGCGCAAGGTCGGGAGATCGCCGCAACCACCAGGGACTCCCCAGTCACCCTAGCGCACACAACCAGCACCGCACAATTATTCGGTAGCCCCGCCGTCTCTACTAAAAACAAACGTCGCTCCCAGTCAGGGACAATGTGTCAATATTTGGCGTCGCCGGAGCACGTGCGTCCAATTTTACGACTGCGGCGCCCAGCATCCCAGAACAAAGCGGTAAAAACATGGCAAAATTCACACAAAACAATGTCAACGCACACACAAAACAATGTCAACGCACACATCCAACCAACAGACAATAAACATAAAACACGTCCCCTTATTATATATAATATGCAATGATGTCATCCATGGATGACTCGAGTTACCCGCCCCGCAAATTTTCAGGCGACGCGTTTCGCCGGGCGCATCGCTCAGTGTATTTAAAGGTGAGGATAATATAATCGACGACGAGCCAGGGTGGCGACCTGACGTGTCTTGTTTATTGCTCTCCTGGTTCTAAGAGGGAACACCACACGCCATGTCTACGCCTATTCGCACTAACGGAAAGCCTAAGTCGTCGATGAAGATCGACAACGCTCCTACGCCTCACAACACTCCCGCCAGTGTGCTGAACACGAGCTACCTGAAGAACGGCAACCCTGCCGCTGCCGCCGGTTCTGCTCAGCAGCAGCGTATCCCGCAGACTATTGAGGAAAACGAGGACGAGCAGCGCAAGGCCCTGGCCACTGCCTTGCTCTCGCAGAAGCCTCTGCTGCTGCAGTCTATCCAGGACAAGCTGGACGACCTTGTTGGTGCCGACAGCGGCTACGTCCAGGCTCTCCCACTGGCCGTGCGCGACAGAGTGTACTCTCTGGGTGCTCTGCAGACCCAGCTTTTTGACATCGAAAAGAACTTCCAGGTAGAGATGTTTGAGCTAGAGGATAAGTACAACAAGCTGTACAAGCCACTGATGGAGAGACGTGCCCAGATTGTCGCTGGTGCCCAACAGCCTTCTGCCGAGGAGATCGAGCAAGGCAGGGAGCTAGCCGGTGTCGAAGACGACGAGGAGGAGGAAGAAGAGGAAGAGGAAGAGGAGGACGACGAGTCGCTCAAGGGCGTGCCTGCTTTCTGGCTCACTGCGCTAGAGAACCTACCTATTGTCAACGAGACAATTACTGACCGTGACGCCGAGATTCTGGAACACCTGACCGATGTCTCCATGGAGTACATCTCGCTTGGCCAGCCTGGCTTCAAGCTGATCTTCTCCTTCGGCCCCGGTGCCAGCGAGTTCTTCAGCAACACTACTGTCGTCAAGACTTACTACTACCAGAGCGAGCTAGGCTACAGCGGTGACTTCGTCTACGACCACGCCGAGAGCGAGACCCTTCAGTGGACCGACTCTGCACACAACGTCACCGTCACCGTGGAGGAGCGCAAGCAGCGCAACAAGGCCACCAAGCAGGTCCGTACTGTTGAGCGTCTCACCCCATGCGAGTCCTTCTTCAACTTCTTCGACCCACCAAGTGCCGACGCTGTCCAGGCCCTGCAGGACGCCGCTGCCGCCGCCGCTGCCGCTGCCGAGATCGAGGACCCAGCCGAGCTCGACGAGGACGCTGAGGAGACCGAGGCCCGTCTCGCCCTGGACTACTCCATGGGTGAGCAGATCAAGGACAAGCTGATCCCTCGTGCCGTTGACTGGTTCACTGGCGCCGCCCTAGAGTTCGAGTTCGCCGACGGCGACCTCCCAGAGGACCTAGACGACGAGGACGACGACGAGGACGACTACATCGAGGAGGGTGATGAAAACGAGGAGGACGACGACGACGCCGATGCCGACGACTTCGCCCAGACCGAGCAGGCCCCAGAGTGTAAGCAGAGCTGATCGCCGGCGCACCTGAGGCCACCACAACCCACCCAGCTCCCAATATATACATATATCCATCCCAAATGTACAATAAGTTAACCGTTTATACAGGCAACGCCAGGCAAACAGTCACTCAGGCCAACTCCACAGAAAACGCCGCACAACGCCCCGCGAAATCCCTGCAGCAGCGTCCAGGCATCGCCCGGCCGCAGTATAAATACAGCGGACTCGGGACGCCGTTTTCCTCATTTTGCATTGTTTCCGCTTATCGTTGATGGGCTTTGCACTTATTGTTCTCGTTCTTCCACTCTGATAATTACACTTATTTGCTTCCTTTGTTATATATTCAGTTATGTCCCGCCACAGCAAGAACAACCACAAGAACAAGAACAACCACAAGAACAAACCCAGTAACTCGAATCCAATGACTCCTACTGCTGCACACGCCGCTACCGAGGCCTCTACTGCCTCCTACACATCTCTGAGCCCAGCCGTCTCAGAGAGATCCGCTGCAGGGTCGCTGAAGCCTGCCGTTTTCCACTCTGCTACTCTTGCTAAGCTGGAGAAGCAGCCCATTTTGCAGTGGCTGCAGGCCCGCTTCGTCCCAGCCGTGCTGATCGGCTATGCCTCCTTGCTGCTTGCCACCTTCCAGGCCAGCTTTGGTGCCGCTGTTGAGACTCTATTTGCCTCTCCTGTGACTCCTGTTTTTGCCAAGAACCGCTACAACTGGGCCGTTGGTCTTCTCGAGCGTGCGGACAACTTTGTTGGCACACTTGTCATCGACGACGGGTTCCAGGCTGCCCAAGATGAGTTCTCAGCACACAACGGCAGACCAGGCCTATGGTGCGCGTACTTCTACGTCGACTACTGTGCCCACGTTGCTAACACACTACTGACAGTCTTCCTTGTCCAGCCATTGAAGCTGGCTGCTCACGAGGTCTCAGTCGCCGCCGAGACTACGATGCCACACCTCGCTGAGCTCTCTTCAACTACAATGACAATCACCAAGGGTATCCAGTCCCGCGTCTCCACAGACTACATCCAACCAACACGTGCCACTGCCAACAGACTGCTTGTAGAGCCAACCGTTCAGACATACCACCAGGTAGCAGAGCGCTACGAGCAGAACCTGTCGAAGGAGAACAATAACGTCGCACGTGCTATTTACTCCACGGGTATCGATCTAGGTTCCAGCACCGTCAAGAGATTCAATACCTTGGCCCAGCGTGTGCGCCCAGCACCTCTGAAGGCGAACTAAGCTGACGTTCAGTCGCATTTTTTATATCATCTTTTATTCGCTCTTTTCAGTCGCTCTTAATCCTGAACTTTAAGTCGCTCTTAATCCTGCACCTTAAGTCGCTCTTAATCCTGCACCTTAAGTCGCACCACACACCATCTTTTATTCCACTCTATATACTTACTACTAATATAACCCTTTCGCTAAACTTATCCTTGTTTTCATGAAAACAAGGAGGGCATCGCCTATTGTTAGTTGCAACAGGAAGCACGAGCATCGCTTCCAAGGCCCGGGGCGTACAGCCAAAAAGATAACAAAGAAGCAACGTTGCTAAGCTGAGTAACACACAAGAATAGACAACACCGGCATAGCGAAGTTGTACGACTGATCAACACACAAGAGTAAACAGCACCAACGCCAGGATGCAGCAACACCAGACAGTACAAGGACAACAACTTTCGACAAACAGGAAGAAGAAGCTGTCGAAATGGGTGAAGAAGATCATGCAACCAGCAAGGGAGGCGCAGTCTGCGACCGGTTTGCCTTCGAGAGACCACGCTCAAGCAGCCTCAAACAACACACCGAACCAACGTAGAGTGCACGCTGTCAAACCTATGAGTGAAGTGGTCGCACACAAGAATAAACAGAGTCGTAAACACAGCCAAAAGCAGGAATCTAAACGGGTATTGCAGTGGGACGAGGAGCCGCAACGCCAGAGGGAGAAACCACTTCGTTCGGGACCATCATCGACTGGGCGTGACAACATCTTAGCTAGCTCTCTGCATGAGGATAATGACAGCGACAGCGACAACGAAAACGGAAGCGACGATGACAGCGATGACTACGCCAGTATGGCGCCACTTATGTCGTTCTGCTCGTCTTCGGTCAAGTCGTCTACGTTTTCAGACGTTCACTCAATGCAATCCACGAGACCAACGGTAATGTCCACGCGGACTATAGAGACAAACTCCAGCACAGTGGCCATTCCACCGGCGAGTATAATGGACAGAGCTAGGGCTACGCCGACCATAAACCACTCGGCTGCGGCGTCGATCATATCATCTAGACCACCCAGCTCAAAACATTTCTCTTTACAGAGACACAACAGCTCACATACAGTGAACTCTATTATAACCATCAAGTCGTAGAGAGTGCAAAAGATGCTAAGGGGTTGTTCTATTTTCTAAAGGTTAAACATCGAGGCGACTTCCATTCATTCTTTTCTAATATTCAACATTATATTTAGGTTTATCATTTATTATATCAAGGTTTATCATTTATTATTCAAAGGTTTATCACTTATTATTCGAAGATTTTGTTCTCGTCTATTTTTAGATTTATATGTCTATGCACGTACATACAGATGTGGTATGAGAATATGAAATGCTTTATGCTATATATGTCTTTGTCATATTGGCAGGAGGGAGTCGCCGCCATTCTTGCTGGTGCGCTTGCGCCGTCTGCGCAGCGCTTTCTTCCTCAGACGCTTGATGTGTTTCTTGATGACCCTCAGATAGAGAGATATGAAATAGGCCATAAGTAGTACAATTATCAGTACAACGAATGTACCCAGCCAAAAGTACGCGCGGCGTAATATGCTCTTGTGAGGAGTTGTATGCTGTACCTCTACATGTCCGCGAATCCCTCCGTTACGAATATAGACTATTCCGTATTCCTTTTCGATGAAACTAGCAGCATCATTTTGGAATTGCTGGTTAGAGACTTCCATGGATTCATCTCTGTGGTTATACCAATGGAACTCGTTAGTTCTTATATTGAACAGCTCCATTGTCTGGCCCTTTTGCAACGAGAGACTCGAGACACCCAGGTAACGCTCCCCCGTTTTACTATTCTTTGGGAGAACCCAGGGTAAGTTCTGGTTAACATACATCTGTTCCCAATCTCCTCCCTCATGCGAGAATGATATATCAACCTTGAGGAAATTTATACTCTCAAGGTATACGAGCCGTAATCTCGTTCGCTTTCCACTCTCCAGTATCCTTCGGGTGATCCGTATAGGATAATCGTTCAGCTTATAAGAGGTACTTCGTTTCCCCCGACTTTCAAAGTCAAATGCATTCTCCTCTGGGTTTATATTGAGGTAGATATTCATGGATGGATACTCCGATTCACCACCGCTGGTGTCCAGGACGATCGCTAGCCCAGGCAGATTTTTTGGGAAGCCCATCAGCCCAATATCATTTGGTAAAACACCGTTGCTGTTTATCGAGTACTGCCTGGATGCGTACGATGAGGTAAGGTCTTTCCAGATAAACCCATTCTCTGCTGCAACCACAAACACAATACCATCACCTTTACAATCACTTAGCTTGAAATCGTACACCGTCTCAAAGTTATTAATCTCGTTGTCCCCAACTCCATTAGACAATAAACTGCCGGCCCGGCCAGCATCTCCAGTACCAGTTAGTCGTATAAATGCATTGTTACGGATCACAGTAGAACCGCCGACATACCAGTGCCTGTTAATCTTGTCGAGGTAAGGTGCTGCCAACGAGACATCGTCGTTTCGTACTTTTATCAGACCTTTGTACACAGGTCTATCATGCACTCTCGGCGTTCCCATCCGCTGTCGCAGTGTTTTAATATCAGGTGTCCTGCTACCCCCTTGCTTCTTCCAGTCATGACATACCAGAAATAAAAGGGCGACGACTATAGAAACTATAACATTCCTTCGTCTCTCCCGTTGTTCCATACCCATTCCGATCCGTGATGATCTCTTTTGGAAGTGAACGGCAATGGGACCAAAGTTGCTTCATATAACACAGACCTTGTTATAAACCGTAGACCTGAGGAAAACCCAAGAACGTGTCCAAGCAGACCCGTATGCAATTGCAGACCTGTCCCTATGATCTACGCGTCAGCCTGCAGCTGAATTACGTGTCTTGTCCAGTTTTCGGTATCGCGTCGGACGTGCTTCTTGGCGAAACGCAGTGAAAATGCCGTAGAAGGAGGGCGGGACGTCCTGGGTCACGTGAACAAGCGCCAGACTGCGGTTTACGGCGGTTTATATGTAGTAATTATTCTTTGTTCTTGCACAAGTTTCCATTGCAAGGCGGTACAAACAACTAACAACACAATCAAGAGCACAATTCCTTACACAGTGTGAGGAAAGTTTCGTATTTCAAGAGATGAAAGTGCCGGCGTAAAATGCATATTCACCAGCCTTTTCCCCTTCAAGCCGTTGCCCAACGACACAACTACGTTTTATAACATCAATAATATGGCGAGCGTATCCATCAGTACTTCACCTCCAACTTCATACCCTTGTTATATTAATATAAACGTTTTAGCTGTCATCCAGACAAATGACCGCAGAGAATGCCTTAATGGCGGAGGAACTGCGAAGGAAAAAAAAACATCGCATCGCCGAGGAAAATTATTCAATTACGTACAGCAGCCAGAGAGATTAGTCGATAAATAAATACCTCGAACAAAACCATTTTTATTGGTTAGCATAGTTATGCATTGTTATGTTGATTTGGTTACCTTTCTTAACCTAGAATAATTAATAATACTCCATCCAAACCGCCATGACCGCCCAGAGATGTATTATTGTTAGACACGGCCAGACCGAATGGTCCAAGAGTGGCCAGTACACCGGTCTGACCGACATTCCTCTTACCGACTATGGTGTCAAGCAGATGCAGAGAACCGGAAGATCTATTTTCCGTGACAATGCTTTTATCGACCCTGCAACTGTCACTTACATCTTCACCTCCCCAAGAATCCGTGCTAGACAGACAATTGACCTGGTTCTAGAGTCTTTGACTCCGGAGCAGAGGGCCAATATCCGCGTCGTTGTCGACGAGGACCTGAGAGAGTGGGAGTACGGTGACTACGAGGGTCTACTGACCAACGAAATCATCGAGCTGAGAAAGTCCAGAGGTCTAGACAAGACTGTTCCATGGAACATCTGGAGAGACGGTTGTGAGAACGGTGAGACCACCCAGCAGATCGGCCTTAGATTGTCCAGAGTTATTGCCAGAATCCAGAACCTGCACAAGAAGTCCCAGGACGCCGGTAGAGCCTCCGATATCATGGTGTTTGCCCACGGCCACGCCTTGCGTTACTTCGCTGGCCTTTGGTTCAGAAAGCTAGCCGTTGAGCAGAAGTGTAACGCTGAGTGGGAGAGAGCTAACCCCAACTCTTACAACGACGAGACTGTGCCATACGTTCAGTTAGACACATACAGATACCTCAACGACAACCCATTCTTCCTGCTAGACGCTGGTGGAATCGGTGTTCTGTCTTATGCCCACCACAGCATGGACGAGCCAGCTCTTGCCCTGGCCGGTGCTTTCGTTCCCCCACCAGAGGAGGAGTCCCAACACGGCGAGGTTAAGAAGTGAATTTTATAACCACTTTGATACCAACCATGATATATTTTTTATAGATAATATATATTTATACGTAAATGCTGACTAACACTTTTAGTCTTGTGATATTAAGAATTTCCACGAACAAACCAACAAGAAGAGGGTAGTGTTCCATCGCATCATAAGAAGATATTGGTGCTCCATACTTCTAAAAGAAATGAGCGGCACTTCATGCTTCTAAAAGAAGAGAGCGGCACTTCATGCTAACATACGCAATGAGTGGTACTCCGTACTAATACGACAAGGGCAAACCTTCATCTCAATACGAGCAAAATAATACTTCACAGTAGTAAAAAAACATAAGTATATATTACAAAGAGAAAGAATAATAATGGGAAATATGAAAAATGGATATATGGAAGGTATTGGGGAATTGGCAGGCTAGCGTGAGACACGACTGTAATATGGAGGTGCCCCTAGCCAGACTGACCAATCTGGTATCGAGAGAAATCCATGAACTTCTCATCATTATCATATAATGCAGGGGAAAGGATAGTGTGAAATACGATCGAACGCATCACAATGTAGAGATCCTTTAGAATACATCTAACGAACAAACTTTTTCAAAGTGATTTTTTTTTAACGAGTGCTTCTGGCTGCATAAAAATAACATTGCGATATCGTTTATGTTGAATCATAGCAAACTTAGAATAGAAAAGAGCTGGTAGAACTGGGAAAAAAATAAAGCTAGGAGTCAGACCACAAATATCAATCAATGATGAATGATGCTGTGACCGAACCACCAAGAAGAATAAGATTCATCTTACCATCTAGTAGAAAACGAACTGGGCAGTACCAGAGGTGACGGAGACAGTGCAACCGTCAGAGCCGGAACCGGAGTAGACACCGTTCTCATAAGAACAAGCACCGTTAACAGTAGCACCCTCAGAAGCGACGATCTTGACGTTGAAGTTTGGTGGGGTCTTGTTGTTTGGGTTTGGAATGATGGATAGGTAAGTGATACCGTTGGTGTAACCGGCACCTAGAACGACTGGAGCCCAGTTACCGACACCGGAACCAGCGTTACCCCAGACACAACCGTCCTCAGCAGAAACGCCAGCGTTGTTGACGTAGTACTGAGTGGAGGTCTTCTTACCCTGCCACTGGTAGTAGCTGTCCTCGTTGACGACAGAAACTGGCTGGGAAGAACCGGCCTCTAGCAGAGTTGGAATGTTCATGTTCTCGGAACCTGGGTAGTCAGTTCTGCACATAGCAATGGACTGACCGACGTTGTTGACGGCGACAGCAGACTGGACACCCCACTCACACAGGTAGTTGGAGTCGGTGTTGGATCTGTATAGCAGACCGTTCTTACAGATCAGACCACCAACGGATCTACCGTCGGCTGGCTGCTCGGAAGGCCACTGGGTCTTGGACATACCGGCCTGACAGGCGTAAGAGCAGTAGAAGCCGTCCTGACAGGTGGAAGCGGTGTTACCGTTCATGTCCATGATAGTGGTCCAACCGTTTAGACCACCCCAGGTAACATCGACAACACCCTGACCAGATGGGAAGTCAGAACAGGCAATAGTACCGTCCTGGAACTCCTGGTTTGGACCAGAGAAGGAACCTAGATCACCGTAGACGGAGGAAGAGGAACCAGAAGAGGCAGCCTTGGCAGCAGCTGGAGTGGTAGCGGCGGCGGCGGCAGCAGAAGTAGCGGCAGCGGCAGTGGTACCACCGACAGTAGTAGTTGGGTTGCTAGTGGTAGCAGCATTGTTCTCAACCTCGTTGACATTGACAGCAGCTAGAGGGGTGGCGGTAGCCTGAGGACCGGCAATTGGGTTACCGTTTTCGTCAACAAACTCAGTGACGGTAACAAGAGCACGCTTCTCATTGTGGTCGTTGTGGTGAACGGCTGGAGCGGCTAGGGCAACAGCGGAGGTAGAAAGTAGTAGTAGGTTAGATAGCTTCATAATGAATGGACTTTTTTTTATTATTTTAGTTTTAAAAGAGGCAATAAAATAAGAAAAGCGTTTGAACTAGTTTATTGTAGTAAAATAAAGGAAAGACTTGGAAGTTGGAGTTTCAAATGAAGAGAAAATAAATGAGTGAAATAGTTAAAGGTAGTAAGGAATGAAAACACAAAGGTGGACTATGTGTGGTTAACTATTAAAAATATTTTCTGGTAATTTGATACACTTTTAAAAAAAAAGAGGAATGGAAGGAATGACTTAGTTGAGTGAAAAACGAAAAAAAGAGATATGTATATCTTTAGATGTAATTTACAACTGTTTTATAGGAATGGTAACTCTTTTAAAGTGTTGAAGGGGTAAAGTTGGATGTAGTCTTTTCAGATACTGATCTATTTTTACTACCAAGAAATGTGTTAAAAGAGGGAAAAAAAAAGAGAGAGAAACAATAGTGCGAAATAGAAGGAAAGCGAAAAAAAAGGACTAGAAGGGAAACAAGAAGACGCAGAAAGTAAACAAAAGGAGAGAAGCTGAAACGGGCGAAGAAAGAGACGTGAAAAAAAATTGAGTGCAAAAAATCACAATGTACGAGGAGAGAAAGTGGGATGCCGAGAAAGGGACGAAAACGTGTCAAGGGGAACCAAGGTCCTTAGTTTTTTTCTATTTATATTAAATTGGCAAGGTGGAGAAGGACCCATGTCGGCGTCCGAATGGCTCGAGTCGAGACCGTACAAGGGCCGTTTCGCATCGGGCTACAGTGCGAGATAGCTGCTATGTAAAGCCAATAGTTGAATCAGCAAAGGACTGTGCGCAACTCTCTTAGTGTTTGCACTGTAAATTAGTGTACGGATTCCCGGATCCAGTAAAAAGCGGAGCAGGTGTCACACACACACACACAAAACTTTGCCCGTTCTTTTGCCACCGGAGGGCGAGCTGTCCCCTGTTGGCCGCCCAGTAAACAGGCCGCAGGAGAGATGGGTGCGAGAGACAACGGGAGGATCAGGCCGGGACCTCCCTCTCGTCTCTTTTGTTTGTCTCGTGTCCTGCGGCGTTTCACATTGTCCGTGATTCTCTTTACTCTGATTGGTATTAATTGGAACGCCGGCCTCGTCTATGTGGGTGTGCTGTCCACGGGGGTTTCTGTGCGGAGCTATTGTGTTTTGGGGTTGTACAGAGAAGGGGGTGCAGGCGACATAAGGCTCCCCCGACGGTGATAGCAGTGCACTGGGTGTCCGCCTGCTATGTTTATATTGTTTGTCTTTGCCCTCTCCGGGGTTTTCTCTGCCGGTGGGCCCGGCTGCGATCTATTGTCTCCCCCGAAGTAGGGAAAGAAAATCCCGTCGATAGTGATGTTGGTGGTGGAGCTAAGAAACAGCCGCAGAGCCCCTGTGCTCGGGAATTGTTGGATTAACACGGAAATGTGGACTATTGCTCAATTTACCGTTTTCGGTAAACAGTTGAAACTGTGATGTTGCGCGCTGCCACGGCCTTTTCTCTGCGGTGGCGAGCTCTAGCCCGTTCAATTAAAAATCCCAATCGGGAATAGAGATTACTTTCACTGCTGGAAGTTAAACTACGTACTTTCACCGTTGGAAGTTAAACTACACACACTCTACGGGATTCTCTCTGCGCTCGTCCTTGTGTCATCGACGGGGTGCGGTTGGCTGGAGCTATCGTTGTCTGGGCTTCTCTGTAAAGGGCAATTATCCCTCGTTTCTTCTTCTACACCAGTGGGGTTTTGAGCTGCGGGATATCACTGGGACTGGAGGGTGTAGAGAACTTGATACACTTTTTGCGATGCCCTCCTTGAACCCCGCTCTATCCCTCTCGGCTCTTGTCTGTGAATCGCCGGACAAAAGGGGAAACGGCCTCTTTGTTCTATCTCTATGTATTTAGGACTATATCTATGTGGTGTACGCCTCATATCTATGTGGTGCACGCCCTATATCTATGTTGTGCAAGGTTTCTACAGCCTATTGTTCCGGCTGCTTTCTGTACAAACCTTGCACGGGTGCGTGTTAATTTATCAATCATCCGCCTCGGCGATGCCTCAGTGATGCCGAGTGTTTGGGCTTGTCGAACTCTTTTTCTTTTTGGTATTTGTGCGGAATGTTCTAGGTGGCGGTTTCAAGAAGAACACTATGGAAAGCAAGGGAACGTACCATATACGCACACGAGCACACATCCGGCTCCATGGTTACTAACATCTCCGTTCCATTATCGCTGTGTCGCTACGGCAGCCCCGTGCGGACGGCATGTAGGGGAACAATATAGAGGTCTAGACTCTCTAGGCTCTTTTGTCTCTGCTATCTATGCGGGCCAGACGTTTCTATTGCAACTTGCCACTGGTGCTCCTACCTCCTGAACCCTCGTAGCAGTTACTGAATTAACCGGGGTTCTGCCTGCCGGCCGGCCGTTGCTGTGTCTACGGCGATGCCCAGGCCATCCAGAGGATACGGCAGGGGCATCGAATTGATGGTCATTCGGGGATAGGTTTGGGGCGGTGGCAACACCAATACGAGTACATGCCAAACTTGTTTCTTTTTCTATCGAGCTTACTCTCCCACTCTTTTGTGTTCACTCTCCTATCCTTCTGCGCTCATTCTCTTGCACTTGCCATCTTGCTCTCTTGCACTTGCCCTCTTGCTCTCTTGCACTTGCGCTCTTACCCTCCCGTATTCGTACATGTCTCATCTCTTTGTCAGGGACCAGACTCAACCAAAAAAAGAAAGGAAGGTTGTGTTATACTCTACACGTCACCATCTGTTATTGTGAATACCAGAGGGTCTGGATCAGTTTAATAGAGGGATACTGGGAGGGGAATACACCTAGGATACTGGGAGTCGAATACACCTAGGATACTGGGAGGGGAATACACCTAGATTCCCGCGCGGAAGTACCACACAAGCCGCATTAACCGCCAGGTCACCAACGTATCGTCTGGATACCCATTGTTTTTCCGCTTTATGCAGGACTATAGCTGCTATTTTTCGTTTCTTTTCTTAATAGTAAGTGAGGGATAGACATCACAGGGCTTCCCACAACTCGTTAATCACTTGGAACAACCGGGTTATCATCCTTCTCCTGTTTTCCAAGCGGGAAGGGTGTTCAGTACTGTTTGCATGTTTATCCGGGTGCCACCTCACTCTCTCTTGTTTCAGCATCGAATGCTCATCCATGTGCATGATATTTTTGCTCGTCTCGTAGAACTCGTGTAATCTGCTCGGCGTTACACTCTCAACCCCAACCGACGCATCATCCATTTGCACAAGAGAGCAACCGTTGGACTGGTCTATAATGGGAAGGATATCGTACCGACCGTTACTGCTGTGGCTGGACCGCTGTGAATTATGGCTGGCCCAATAAGCACGTATAGAGCTTTCAAGCGATGCACTATTTTCACCATTACTACTATTGATAGTTCCACATGCCTTCTTAACATCGCGATACTCTTTGTAGCGGTCAAACTGGTGCCTGTCGACATACGCATCGTCCTCATCGTCCTCATCGCTCTCCAATTGCAATGGCCTCTTGCGATTGGCCTCGCTCCGCATGCGTGCCTCCGGAGCTTTGTCGGAGACAAACCTGTAACCAGCTACCGATTCGCCGAACTCGTAGTACCCAGACTTTTGCGTTTTGGAGTTAAGGGGGGTCGCCTTGCGACAACCAGCAGTTCCGGGGACCCCGATTGGAGATGATGACCCCGTTGATCCAGTTCCGGAGTTTGCACACCGTGTAGATGATTTTCCAGTTCCCGCATGATTTTCATCCACGTCATCTCTAGGCGATTCTGCATGGTCGGCCCGGCCAGGGCGATCAGGACCCTGGTAAGTCTCGAACACCAGTGCGTTTTTGCCCTTTGGGGGAATTATATCTACCTTCATCCTTTGCTTTGCTTTTGTATACGTACTTGTATTTGCACTGAGGCCCGGCCCTGGATTCGAGTCTGGCCCTGGTCCCGGCTGCGCCGTCAGGTCTGGTGTTGACCGGGATTGGGGTTCAGAGCAGCCACTACTGCGAATATCCAATGTCTCATTACGTCCATTCACACAAGGCTGCGCTCCGATTTTGGAAAATTGGGGGACATAGTAGCCCTCATCCTCTGATGGTGATCCGGAGTCCGACGAGCAATAGTCATTAGGCCATGTTGTTTCAGAATTTTGGGAGTTTACCATACAGAGTTGTATATGTGGCCCTAGTAAGGATATTGGGTATAAACTCGAGTCTGGCTGCCCAATAAGTGGTATTTCGCCAACCTGCTGTTACTTTTCTTGATATGTTAATGTAGAGGGGATTATTGCTGAGAGTTCTTTACGATCACTTGTTTTTTTTCTTGCTTTTGAAATTGCTGTTTTCACTCCTAGTTGTTAAACCCGATTAAACACATGAAAGTGCTGTATTCGTTTTACAACCTGAATGTTTCAAGTTTACAAGATAGCTCACGAGACTACGACTTAGTCACACGCTTGTAAATTATTGGTTATTTGTTACTGAAAGTGGCGTGCATTTGAGGGTTGGCTTGTATCTAGATATGTCGTAATTAGTGATATAAATTATCACCTGATATGTCCTCTCCAAAAACTTTCAAAGGTTTGGCAACCAAGCACTAATAACTAAGAAATCAGGAAATATGTATTGGATTGAGTTATAGATAATTATATTGGACTGTAAATATTGTGAATATGATTAACAAGACAGCTTGTAGAGAACGAAAATAAAGAAAAAAAGTTTATCCAAAAGGAACAAATTGTGCTCTTAAGCGATGCCTGACCACGAATTAACACCAGAAGTGATATACTCTCATGAACCAGGGTTTGGCAGCTAGAATAGCCCTCTCTTCAGCAATCTCCTGCTTGAGAAGCTCAAGGTCAGTCTCTCTACGACCACTGTCAATGTCAAGCTCCCGTGGATCCTTGAGCAGTTTCCAGTTTCTTTTCCATATCTTGTGACCCAGGTAGAAGACAAGGACGATTGGGAACGATATGTACGCCTCGAAGAAGTCTGTGGCATTGGGCTTCGAACCTTCAGGGGCAACAGCGACATAGAATTGGGCAATGAAAACAAGAACGATGACGAACAGACCCCACACAGAGCCCCAGACACCAATCGGAGAGACAAATGCCAGTTCACTAGTGTCGCGCCCTTGCATTGACAACGCTCTTCTGAATTGCAAATGCGAGATGAATATACCGCCCCATGTGAACAAAGCGGAAAGACCAGAGATGGCCATCATCCAATCGAACACCGCACCTTCCTTATCAGACGCCGCGACGAACGCAATCAATCCGAAAATGGAAACGAAGACAATACTAAATAGCGGTCTACCTCTGCGGTCAATGTACCCAAATACCTTTGGAAGTGAGCCTTGTTCACTCAAACTGGCCATAGTTCTCGAACACATGTAAATAGCCGAGTTACCAACCGAAAGAACTGCAATTAGGATGACAACATTGACGACACTGGGCAGACCACTAATACCATGAGAAACAATAGCAATCACAAATGGCGACGCTGTAGCATCTGATGAAGTTTTTCCAATCAAACGTGGATCAGTATGTGCCACCAAACACCCAATTAATGTTAGGGAAATAATGTAGAACAATGTGATTCTCCAAAACACCTGTTTAGCAGCAGCAGGGACCGACTTTCTAGCATTTTTAGATTCTGCGGAGGCTAAACCGATCAATTCAGAACCGGCAAAGGAGAATGCTGCAGTAACAAACACTGAACAAACACCTTTGAATTGCTGGCCGACTGTTGGGCCAACAAATGCACCAGGATCGTGCCAATACCGACCACCAATATACCCTTTCACCGGGCCACCGCCGCAGGTTAAAATAATACCCAATATGATAAACCCAAGGACAGTTATAACTTTGATGAATGAAAAAATAAACTCGGCTTCAGCATAACCTCTGACACCGAAAAAGTTAATAATAACGATAACGACCCAGAACAAAGCGACGAAACCATCGTTGTACTTACGTGCTGTACCCCAGTAATTCACAGTAAGAGATGCACCGACAATTTCCAATGGCAAAACAACCAGATTTTGAAGCATATAGTTCATATTTGTAGCAAAACCAAAGGATTCGTCAATAAACCGAGATGCATATGTGTTGAAACTACCAGACACCGGAAAGACAACCGATAGTTCACCAAGTGACATAACCATGGCGTAAATCATAGTACCCATAATACACCAACCGATGACCAGACCAGCTGCACCACCGGTTCTCAATGCTTTACCACTTCCAATGAATAAACCAGTACCAATAGCACCACCGATAGCCAAGAAGGTTAAGTGACGCCCTTTCAATTCCTGTTTTAGAGGCGCCTTTGAGGTCAGATACACCATCTTTTGTTCATCTGTCCATTCAGGATCGACTACAAGTGGAGGCATAGGTTTGAAGGAGTCAACAAAGTTCTGAAATCTTGATTTGTTTTTAGAGGCGTCGTTTCCAGATGTACCATCTTCGCCTGTATTGGAGCTGATATCAAGTGAGTAGGTATCCTTGTGATCAACATCAGGCTCAGGACCATTCTTCTCACCATGGTCCTTTTGCTCGTATATCCCAGGTATTTTTAACTTCATTTTGAAATACAGTTTATTATGATTTTAAACTCTGATACTAAGTTATTACTTGGAGAGGTGGAGATTGTAGAAAATTCAGTATTAAAAAAATGAATTAATATAACCACCTGCTGTCTATTCAAAACGAATATTTGGACAGTAATATGATGTGGTATTTATACGTTTGCATCTTTACCCTACAGACACGTTATGAAATGACTACTGTTATCAGATACACATCACAAATCCTAACAAGATAAAACTTGTTACTACACATCAAGATAAGCTAGTCTCCAAAATAAGCTGCAGATAAGAAAGAACAAAATAATATCGATTTCTAATCTACTCTGTAAATACGGCGAATAGCAGTTCTTAATTATATCCTCCGATAAGAATATAAAGCTCCGGTTGCACCACAGATGTTGCCTATAAAAATTCTTGCCCTAAATTCCAGCTAGAAACATACATAGGCGGCGGACTTCAGCCCCGCGCGGCTGCGTTTCTACGGACGATTACCGTAGTGGGCAATTTCGACATCCCGATAAGGCTGTAGGCGTGGCTGATTTTTTTTTTGAAAAGGAAACAATAACATTGCAACAAGTGGTGTTGCACATCCGCCCCACACACCAGCAATGTAATGTGCGGACTCACCGAGCTACTTCTTATCTAGTGATTGTTCAAGGGCAATCATTACGCCCAACAAAATGCCGGTTTAGATGCAGTAGTAATCCATTATCATGACCTAATAAACAGAAAGAAAAAAAGAATCGAATAATTATAATTTAGTATGATACAATGGACGAGGAAAAAGAAACTACCTTACTAGAATATATCTTGTAACACATCATGAATATTGTTGATAAGGAAATTCAGATTGCAAAGAAAAAAAACCCTCCACTTTATTAAATTCTTCATCAGTACCCTATCTTTGAGAGTATATATCGGAGGGTAAGTTCGAAATTTCTTCAAAAATATCACAGTGACGGCCTTATGTGACGTTATTAACTAATCACAGTTCTAAGAACATACTATAAAAAATACAGTGTTTTCTTTGGGAACCTAGAGGGCCGTCCAAACGTAAGAACAGAAACTTTTACTCCTGCTTCAATTAATGATGTTTTCAGGCTCGAAATAACTAGTCAACTTATGCAGGCACCTGCAAATGTAACATACTCAATATTAAAGGAATACAAGACAGCCATTACTACGCTACGAACATCAAATGAATCCGTCAACTCCAGACCCAATTAGAATTTAAAAAAAAACAGTACTCAACGTGAAATTGGTATATGTATTATATGAATACGTATCACTTCCTGCGCCATCGACGACTATACGAAAGAAAGATACTTCTAAATTAAATCCTGTAAAAATAAATCTATTATACGGATATATCAAAACGAAATAAAAGGAAAGAAATGTTATTATTATTCAACACCAGAAATGGTAGAATTTCACATAGAAAGGCTTGGAAGCCAGAATAGCTCTCTCTTCAGCCAGCTCCTGCTTCAACAACTCCAGATCGTCTTCTCTTCTACCAGTGTCAATATCCAAGTCCTTAGGATTTTTGTATAGTTTCCAGTTCCTCTTCCAGATTTTATGACCAATGTAAAATACAAGGACAATAGGGAACGATAGGTATGCTTGGAAGAAATCTGACGCATTAGGTGGATCACCAATAGGAGCAACAGCAACGTAGAATTGTGCGATGAACACTAAAACAATAATAAAGAACCCCCAAATCGAACCCCAAACACCAATTGGTGATATGAATGGTAACTCATCTGTACCTCTACCTTGAGCGGTCAGAGCCTTTCTGAACTGGATATGAGAAACGAAAATACCACCCCATGTGAACAAGGAGGAAAGACCGGATAGAGCCATCAACCAGTTGAAGACTGCACCTTCCTTATCAGAAGCAGCAACGAAAGCGATAAGACCGAAGAGGGAAACAAAAATAATACTGAACAATGGTCTACCCTTACGGTCAATGTAACCAAAGATCTTTGGTAGAGATCCTTGCTCGCAAAGACTTGACAAAGTTCTAGAACACATGTAGATAGCAGAGTTACCGACAGAAAGAACGGCAATCAAGATAACGACATTGACGACACTTGGAAGTCCCTTGATACCATGAGTAACAATCGCAATAACGAATGGCGAGGCTGTGGCATCATCAGAACTACTACCAATTAGACGAGGATCATTATATGGAATCAAACAGCCAATCAGAGTTAATGAAATGACATAAAATAAGGTGATTCTCCAGAAGACCTGTTTGGCGGCAGCAGGAACAGACTTTCTTGGCTCCGCAGACTCAGCGGAGGCCAGACCAATCAGCTCAGAACCAGAAAATGAGAATGCAGCTGTGACGAAGACAGAACATACACCTTTAAATTGCTGACCAACAGTTGGACCAACAAAAGCACCTGGATCATGCCAATAGTGACCACCAATATATCCTCCGACTGGACCACCACCACAAGTTAGAACAATACCTAGGATAATGAAACCCAGGACTGTAACAATCTTAATGGCGGAGAAAATGAATTCAGCCTCTGCATAACCTCTAACACCAAAGAAATTGATAATAACAATTGCTAACCAAAACAACGCGACGAAAGCATCATTATACTTTTTGGGTGTCTTCCAGTAATTAACGGTAAGGGAGGCACCGACAATCTCCAACGGTAGAACAACCAGATTTTGAAGCATATAATTAATATTCGTTGCAAAACCAAAAGATTCATCAACAAATCTGGTAGCATAGGTGTTGAAACTACCAGACACAGGGAAAACTACGGCTAGTTCACCAAGTGACATGACCATGGCGTAAATCATAGTACCCATAATACACCAACCAATGACCAGACCAGCAGCACCACCGGTTCTAAGAGCAGTACCACTACCAATGAATAAACCAGTACCAATGGCACCACCAATAGCTAAGAAAGTCAAATGACGTCCACTAAGCTCTTGTTTTAATGGGGCATTAGCTGTCCTATGGGCTATAATCTGTTCCTCTGTCCAATTAGGATCAATCACTAGTGGAGGCATGGGCTTGAAAGAATCCATAAAGTTTCTCCATCTTGTTGGTTTTTGACCTGAACTTTTCTCCGGAGTTAAACCTTGATCGACATTGGAATCAATATCAACCGAGTAGGTATCTTTGTGCTCTACATTAGTGGTGATATGTCCTTTCTCTTTATTTATTTCTGTTTCTGTTACTCCCGAACCTGAACCAGAGCCTGAACCTGAATCCATGTTGAAAAGTTAATAATTAAGGTTTGAATTTGAGTAGTTAATAACTTGGCCCTTTCTGTAAGAAAACAAGCAAAATTAACAACAAGAAGATTACGAGACATGCTATTCCAGTTCTAGAATATTAACGAAATGACTTTTGGTTTTTATATGTTTTACTCACCTTTAAACTGGTTCATGATGTAAGCGAGCCCTGGAACCCAAAACAGTCAAAGATGTCTCTACAAAATAAAATTCCTGAAGTTGTACTTGATAAGAGATTATGGATAAAGCCAGGCTAAGACAAACGAACGTCTTTGTTCTGTAATCGGGGCCGTTAGACGCCGTTATGTCAAGATTTTCTCCGCTATTGTTCGCCTCATTCATCGATTTTAGATAAGACGGCTGAAAATGTTTTCCGCCGTAGATATTTGATATTTCTTCGTTCAATCAGAAACAAGGATACTGACACCTATCATACACTCGAACGGAAAACTAAATTCGCAAAGTATGTTGGGTATATTTTTTTGGTGAAAGATATGCTCAAAATTTTATTATTTTTCACGGCTCTGGAAGGCAATAATTTCTGACATTCCAACACCCGAGACTAGCTGTTTCCGGTATATTTGTGGACTATCCTGATATCAAACCTTTCATTATCTGACTTTCTACAATATCCTGACTTGCGTTACAGGGATATTTTCTTGACTCGACATTATCAATCGGGATATTACATCACAAGGTCATCGCCAATTATAACTGTTCTGATAGTGTAACAGTTATCAACTATATTGCTTGTAGATAACACAACACAACTCCTATCCAACTTTAGGTTTTAGACAAGTCTATTATTCCCATGGGAGTATTTTATGAATTATGGGAGGTCTTACTAACGTATTTTGCATCTAATAATTTGTAAGCTATTGTGTGCTTATCTGACGTTGAATCTCCTTACAGTGTAATTTCTTAGAGAATGAGCTAGAAGCGCTAACACCTCTGTGATATTTAAAGTAGAAGTAGTCCCGACAATATTTTTGGTTCTTGAAGAAACTGTGCTTTAAAGAGGTACCAAATTATCACCAGGATACTTTTTTTCAAAATATGAGTCCAACACCTGTTCATATATTTTGAAAGAGTTAGCCTAAATTTCAGACCAAATGTTTATATCAACAATTTGACAACCATCACCTTGATACACCAACCAAGATGTCATTTTAAGGAAGGTATTGAAAACGCATCCTTCCATTTATCCAAAGGTAGCGTGTCATAATTTCACCATTACATGGTTACCACACCAAAAACACAACTATGTCATTTTGAAAATAAACGGTTTTATTTTGATATTATCGATTCTGTTGAATACATATGTTAAAGAATAAGATGAAATAATAATATTAGGACAATTTAGGGTACAAAGAGCCAAGTTGTTATAAATGTTTGGCTCCATCCCACAATTAACACCAGAAGTGATAGACTCTCTTATACCAAGGCTTAGCTGCGAGGATTGCTCTCTCCTCAGCAAGTTCCTGCTTCAGAAGTTCAAGATCACCCTCTCTTCTACCAGTGTCAATGTCCAAGTCCCTTGGGTTCTTCACAATCTTCCAGTTCCTCTTCCAAATCTTATGACCAATATAGAAGGCCAGGACAATTGGGAAGGAAAGGTATGCCTGGAAAAAATCGGATGCATTTGGTTTAGCATTAATTGGAGCCACGGCGACGTAAAACTGGGCAATGAAAACCAAGAAAATAATGAAGAAACCCCAAATTGAACCGTATATTCCCAGCGGAGAAGCGAATGGTAACTCGTCTGTGCCTCTGCCCTGTGCGGATAATGCCCTTCTAAATTGAATGTGAGAAATGCAAATACCACCCCATGTGAACAAAGAAGAAAGACCGGACAGAGCCATCAACCAGTTGAAGACTGCACCTTCCTTATCAGAGTCGGCAACGAAAGCGATAAGACCGAAAAGGGAAACAAAGATAATACTGAACAATGGTCTACCCTTCCGGTCAATGTAACCGAAGATCTTTGGTAGGGATCCCTGCTCACTCAAACTTGACAATGTTCTGGAACACATGTAAATGGCGGAGTTACCGACAGAGAGGACTGCGATTAGAATGACAACATTTACGACACTTGGAAGTCCCTTGATACCATGTGAGACAATCGCAATGACGAATGGAGATGCTGTAGCATCATCAGAACTACTACCAATCAGACGTGGGTCGGTGTATGGAATCAAACAACCAATAAGAGTAAGGGAGATCAGGTAGAATAGGGTAATTCTCCAGAAGACCTGTTTAGCAGCGGCAGGAACAGACTTTCTTGGTTCCGCAGACTCAGCGGAGGCCAGACCAATCAGCTCAGAACCAGAAAATGAGAATGCAGCTGTGACGAAGACAGAACACACACCCTTAAACTGCTGACCAACAGTTGGGCCCACAAAGGCACCTGGCTCGTGCCAATAGTGACCACCGATATAGCCACCCTCTGGACCACCACCACAAATAAGCACAATACCTAGGATAATAAAACCTACAACGGTAATAACCTTAATAAGGGAAAATACAAACTCAGCCTCAGCGTAACCTCTAACACCGAAGAAGTTAATAATAACAATAACGACCCAGAAAAGAGCAACGAAACCATCGTTGTACTTATGTGCTGTACCCCAGTAATTCACTGTAAGAGATGCACCGACAATTTCTAAAGGCAAGACAACCAAATTTTGAAGCATATAGTTCATGTTTGTGGCAAAACCAAAGGATTCGTCAATAAATCTGGTAGCATAGGTGTTGAAACTACCAGACACAGGGAAAACAACAGCCAGCTCACCCAGAGCCATAACCATAGAGTAAATCATAGTACCCATAATACCCCAACCGATGACCAGACCAGCAGCACCACCGGTTCTTAGAGCTTTACCACTACCAATGAACAGACCAGTACCAATAGCACCACCAATAGCCAAGAATGTCAGATGACGTCCCTTCAGCTCTTTCTTTAGTGGAGCCTTCGACGTTCTGTAAGCGATTTTTTGTTCCTCAGTCCAATTAGGATCAACCTCAATCTCAGGCATTTGTTTAAATGAGTCCACAAAATTCTGCCATTTGGATTGGTTACCTGAATTACCATCGGAGATATTTTCTGTACCGGTATTGGTTTCAATGTCGATGGAATACGTATCCTTCTGCTCAACATCAGTGATGATGTTACCCTTCTCCTTGTTGTCCTGGGCTACTGCAGACACAGTCCCAGATCCAGAACCTGTAGAATATTCCATTTTTTCTTTCTTTTATGTTGTAGTTGTGTGCTAGGATTTGGTTCTTTCTTGAAGATATTATAAAGCGTTCTAATATTAACGTAAGAATGTAGTTATTCTTGTTCTATTACCAATTCATTAACAAGGAATAGGGGAATAGTTTAACATTTCCAAAAAGCAATATGTTTTATCAATCATTGCAGTCAAGAAAGCTTACCTTTATATCACTTCTAAATCCTAATAACTCACAGCAAGTAGTCATGTTGTTTCTTGCAGATTCCTACACGTCAACGAAACAAAATTGACGCCATTACAGTTAACTGCGCACTATTACCCTCAAGGATATGACACGGATTAGCGGGTGCATTGCATTGAACGCACACCCACATGAGCGGCAACGGCCCCGCAGAAAACTGCTTGAACCAAACAGAATGCAGCGATAGCACTGATTTACCAAGTGGAGATGCAAATTTCCATTGCTGATAAGATGGCTGAGTGCAAAACCACGGCCAGCCCGGCCCAATAGAGCAAGTCGCCAGGGGTCTAATCAGACATCCCGCATAGGGTGGATAAAGACACTGCGGCGAGCCAGTGGAAATTAATTCCCGGAGCCGTTTCTGCCACTGTTGAGAGCCACCAGCCAGCGCAATCAACGGATACCCTGTCTCTTCCAGCGATAAGATAAGTCCATCTTTGACACAGACGCTCCCGTAGCCCCCCTTTCAAAAAGCGCCCTTTCTCGCCGGTTTGGGACAAGACGCGATAAGACAATAGGCCATGCTCAATGCCGGCTCCGGCGCAATGACTTATTTCGCGCTTTCCCAAAGGAATTCAGCAGACGCACAGCACTGGGACACACACAAAAGCCAGTGCAGCAGCGTGCATGTTTCTGCACACTCCCTTGACCTTGGAAAGTCTAGTGCCTTTTGACGAGTAGCAGTATTAAGGTTCTGTCGGCGTATTTTCTCTTGGTGCCACAGCATGATCTCCTGCGGGATTCCTCTGGGCTGTGCCACTTTAAAACAGAACCAAGTCCACAACATTGTTTACAATTATGCATGCCGGTCCCATCTGTGGTGGCAGAGATAACCGATGAGGAATGGGATGGCATGCGAAAGTTTCAGCTGGGCTGGACGTAGATAAGAGTGCAGGGGGGGGAAGCCATCTACCAACAGATAAGGGCTCGCAGACGATAAACCCTTGTTCCTGTTCCGTCTCTTTCAGTTATCTGCGGCCGTGTTCTGTGAGTGTCTGACTTCTCTCAGCCCGCAAGTTGTTATCCGACGTATCATATCGACGCAGTCCTGGATGTGACACAATCAGCCGGTACATCGGAACCGATGCCGGTTCCTTTTGCAAATTCTTCTAATCACCAGGCAGACCCAAGGGTGCTGCAAAATGCCTTGCCCGATGGGGCACACATGTGATAGAGCAGAGAGTATCACAAACCTAATTTTATCATGTCTTCGTTGTGCTAGTACATACTTTGACAAAACAGAATATAGGCAAAAACTATCCTCGGATTTCAACGACCAGCCAGATGTGTATAATTGGCGATAGGGTTGATTGGATGATAAAGGTATACAGGGGCGGCACTGACGGCCCCGCAAATTGCGGATTTCTATATGCACCAACATTAACAGACCGTAAAATGACGTTATAGCGGTAGTTTTGCGCTGTATAATGTCCGGAGTAACCTGGGCGCCTATTGAATGGGCCCTAATTGACTCTTGTTTCCTAAGGTGTACATTATCCGATAGATATTGATATCACAGAGAACCTGACAAAATAAAATCAATCGTATCTTTATGGATGTATAGCTCTCTCCTATCTACCAGTATCACATGGATTCACCCCTTGATTCAGCCCCCCCTTAAACTCTTGTTGAAAACGTACGGCGTGCTCAGGCTTCTATCTTGTACAGGACCTTTGGTATCTTTTTTTACCCATCTCGTAGTAAGTAGGGCTTGATGGGGCGACGGATAGAGGCCTGAAAAAAAAAATAGAAATAAAATCTGGCTTAGGCTGGAGGCGGTATCTAACTTCCATCTGGAAGGATGCGATGCATCATCTGTACATAACGAACAGCACAGTCTGCATAATAGACTACTTCCTTATCGATTGTAATTTGGAGTAGCGGAAGATACATCTAGGTGTGAATTTCGATAAACTAGAAAGTAAAAAAGGAAGGAGACATGGTAAATCTTAACACGGTTCCACCAAGGAACAATAGAGACTATTACATCGCACTTGGACTTGAGGGCTCAGCAAACAAACTGGGTGTCGGTGTTATCAAGTGTCCCAGAGCCGCACACATGGAGAGTGGGGACAATTCACACAATTGCGGCGTCGAAATCCTATCTAATATCAGGAACACCTATGTTACACCACCGGGAGAAGGGTTTCTTCCTCGTGATACGGCGAGACACCACAGAAACTGGTGTATCCGCATAATAAAAGAGGCTCTACAAGAGGCCCAAATCAACAATCCTACCCTCGATATCGATGTTATCTGTTTCACTCGTGGTCCTGGTATGGGAGCTCCTCTGCACTCTGTAGCGATAGCCGCCAGAACATGTTCACTTCTTTGGGATGTGCCGCTTGTGGGAGTTAACCACTGTGTGGGTCACATTGAGATGGGTAGAGAGATCACCAAAGCTGAGAACCCAGTTGTGCTGTACGTTAGTGGTGGTAATACCCAGGTCATTGCATACTCAGAAAACAGGTATAGAATATTTGGTGAAACACTAGATGTCGCAATTGGTAATTGTTTGGACAGGTTTGCAAGAACTCTTAAAATCCCTAATGCACCATCGCCAGGCTACAATATTGAACAGTTAGCCAAGAACTGTAAGAATAAGGATTCACTAATCGAGCTACCGTACACAGTCAAGGGTATGGATCTATCGATGAGCGGTATCCTGGCTTACATCGACACCCTTGCGAAGGATCTGTTTAGGGGTAACAAGAAGAACAGGCTCCTCTTTGATAAGGAGACAGGCGAACCCAAAGTAACCGTAGAGGATCTGTGCTACTCACTACAAGAAAACCTGTTCGCAATGCTGGTGGAGATCACCGAGAGAGCGATGGCACATGTCAACGCTACTCAAGTTTTGATTGTCGGTGGTGTAGGCTGCAACACGCGCCTCCAAGAGATGATGGGCCAGATGTGCAGAGATCGTGCAGACGGGAAGGTGCATGCTACAGACGATAGATTCTGCATTGATAATGGTGTCATGATTGCCCAGGCCGGACTCTTACAATATCGTATGGGTGATTACGTGAAAGATCTTTCTGAAACAGTCGTTACACAAAAATTCAGAACGGATGAAGTCTACGTATCATGGCGTGAGTAGCATAAAATAATGATATAATCTTATGTATATCCTTAAATCATACGAATATAACGTGTAGTTGATGGGACGTTGTGCTCTATGCTGAAGCCGTTCTGTTACAGAGGGACCTTCTTTTGTTTGTGCGCGGCGTTCTTTGGATACAAGGAAGGTGCGGACCAAAAAAAATAACGAGACATCTAATGAATCTAAACAACAACTACTCACATAAAGGTCTCTCGCGTCAACACGGGGAATAAACATTTAAACAATTGGTGAAAACCACACACATCAAAACAGTGTAGTTTTTTTTACTAATCAAAACATACTATTATACCTTTTGAAATGTCGCAATCCCTCAATGCGTGTCTTTCTGAGATCTCTGATTCCCTCGATGAAATAAACAACAGAAAGTTTAAGCCGTCTGGGATTTTCCACAATGCCGTTGTACACGGTATGCTGGCGAGGGGAGGTAAGAAGGAGTTTGTGAAACTCCTTAGGGACGGAGAACCGAACGAGGAGTTATCACTATTCAAGGTCGATCACGAAACTAAAACAATCAAGAGAAAAGATGGCAAGAGGGGAATACACAGCTATGTCATCGAAAAAGAATCCCGATTAAAAAGAAACAGAAGGATGGGGCTACCTGACCCCAAACCTGTCATTCAGATCCCTAAAGATTTTTACTTGGAACAGCACGAGAAAGCTATGCAGGGCAAAGTTACCGAAGTCACAAGAAACTCATTCATCCTTCCAGGTACGTCTGGCGAGAATAACCCGGGAAACGGCGCCTTTAATACACTATTTGACGCGTTTAAAAAAGACAGCCAGGCAGTTAAATTACTCGAGGCACTACAAAACGGAAGCGTACTCGTGGATGAAGAAGATACACACAACCAAGGACCCGGTGCTGCCAAGACACAGAAAACAATGTTTGTTGAGGACTTCCCTATCAATATAATAATAAACGTGATTGACAAGATAGAACAGTTGTGGTCTCTATCTGACTTCAAGGATGAATTCCATAAACTAAGAGATTCGTCTAGCGAACTATTAAACAAGGTCAGCGAGACCAAAACGATGCTTGAGAACCAAGAAAATGAAATAAATATGCACGATGCCAATGCAGACTCTTCAAACGGCATTACCAAATTAATTGCCACACAAAAGAGAGAGATCGCAGAACTGGAACGAGAAATAGAGGAACTTCGGGGTAATGGAAACTAAATAATTTATAATTCAATTAATATTATTACAATATTTTGACGAGAGCATACACACCTTTTAAACATTTACTGGGATCAGTTGGTATTCCCATTTTTCTTGTTTACAGTTCAAGCCCGGGGGTCTGATATGCTTACCGCAAAGGGTAATTTCTGGAGAACCCGGCCTATACAAAAAGATTAACCCATCGAGACCAAGTATGAAAAAAAAAAAGAGACAGATCGTTGTATGTACTTGACAAATATCGACATAACTTTTAAATAAGTAATATACTGGTACCGAATACAGGTTAAAACACCCCAGAATCATCAGATCGAACTTTGCTCCTCTACGATGCCTGTACTAGAGCAGGAGATCGATCGACATCATACAAATGCAGCGCAGAAAGTAGCTGCTGCGAGTACAGACACATCACGAACACAAATGGTCATGACTGGTATAAATGATACATTAGGGCGTTACAAACCGTACATATTTATGAAACTTCCCGATCCATCCTTTCAAAATATTACTGCGGCTGCCGGCGGTCTTCAGTATTTCCATAACGGGGGCTGCTCGACGCAGGAGACATTCAAGATTTTATCGACAATAAGGGACACCTTATTAGACAATACATCTATTCCTGCAGCCACCTTAACGGATCAAGCCCTATCAAATTCATTGAAGGGGGATATTATCCCAACGTTATTCCAAGGATTTGAAAACAAGGTCCGAACCTTGAATGAACTATCGTTACATACCGGCAACAGCACCAACATATCCAACTACAAAAATGATCTAGCCATCGAACTTAATATCGATACCGATTCAATAGAAAGATCGTACTCCCTGAAGGCTTTAGATGGAATATCCTCGAATATTTTCAAGAAACTAAGCTTTTTCCATATGCAGCGTGCTGTTCTTGAAAGGGATATCGACGATTTAGATGCCCAATTGCAAGCAATCAAAAACACTAAAAAGAATCTTGACAAGAAAATCGGGGATATTAAGGATGTTGAATTATACCTAAAGAATACTATTGTTACATTAACAAGTCGAAAAGAATTCATAAAGGCATATGGAATTACAGATGATCCAGCAGGAGAGACAAATAGCGAGCAAGACATAATGGAAGGAAATCTGCTACGTGATTTCCTAGGGGATAGCAAAGACGGTGCAGAAAAAGTCAAGTTTGGAAGTGATATAGATACAGCCAGCTCAACCCCGGGTTCTGTCTCTGTAGAAATGATGCCAACCCTGGTATCGACAGCAACTTCTCTTTCACAAAAGTCCAGTACCGAAACCACCAATCCGCATACAACCCGAACCAAACGAAGGAAATACATTTCCCAGTCTTTCCATAATCACTATCCCAAGGGCTCTTCAATTGCCAAACTACCCAAAGCACATGAAGAGAACATCACCTGTTTGGATTTTGACTTTCCATTTGGTACTTTGGCTACTGCAGGGTACCAAGATCCTGTGGTGAAACTCTGGGATTTATCGAAAAGACAGCAATTTGGAGAGTTAAAAGGACATATGGCTTCCATAAATTGTTTACAAATGGATTCAACATATAATATTGCGATTACTGGTAGTAAAGACGCTACAGTAAAAGTTTGGAATGTCGATTTCGCAATTGAGCAATATAGAGATGAAGGTACTCCATTCATCAACGAGAGCCCCTGTCTTCAGACATTTGACTCTCATTCTGACGAAGTGACATCCCTTTCCTTTTTTGACAATAACCTCATTAGTGGTTCTAGAGATAAAACTATCAAACAGTGGGATTTGGCATCAGGTAAATGCATTCAGTCAATTAACCTAAGTTCTATTACGAACGGAAATACTACAAAACTAGATTCTTCAATGATAATGCTAAACGAGCCTCCAATTATTGGTGCATTGCAGTGCTTTGACGCCGCTATGGCCACTGGGACAAAGGATGGAGTTGTGCGTCTATGGGACCTAAGAATAGGTAAGGTAGTGAGAACACTCGAAGGACACGGAGCCCCTGTTTCTACATTGCAGTTTGACCAGTCATTACTGATATCTGGCTCATGGGATAAGTCAGTTAAGATATGGGATCTCGGTTCTGGTAGAGTGATTGATAATTTCATCTACGATAAACCCGTGTCTTCTTTGAGTTTTGATGCCAAAAATATAACCGTAGCTAACGACAATGCCAGTCCTAAAATCTTTAACAGAGAAAGTGGAGAACACTGGGATTGCGGAGATGTCGCTGACCCATCCTCGACTTCATCATTTGTACGCTACAACGAGGGTTACCTAATTGACGGCAGAAACAATGGTGATATCAATGTTTGGTCTATATAGGAAAATATATAATGGATAATTGGAAGAAATTTGAATATGTGAATAACGAAGTTTTGAGATGGTCTGTCTATTATCAATGTCAGATGTATTTTAAGCTATAGATCGGCATCTGTCAAACTGAAAGATTACCCTACCTTTAAATTTTTCTTTCTACAGCGCTGTGTGGCGAAAAAAAAAGTATGTCTTTAATTGAAGTACTGAAAAATTACTGCTAATGGAAGCTTATACCAGCAGTTCGTATATATATTTGAGGAGAGTTTCATATACATTGATCACGGTGAACTCAATATTTCCATCCAAAGGTAATTAGAACTACGAGAAACTTACAAGAATGAACTTTGGAAACAGAACACCTACTATTGTTGTTTTGAAGGAGGGTACCGATGCCTCCCAGGGTAGAGGTCAAATCATCTCTAACATCAACGCGTGTATTGCCATCCAGGAGACTTTGAAACCAACCCTTGGACCTCTTGGTTCTGATATTTTGATTGTGTCTTCCAACCAGAAGACCACCATCTCTAACGATGGTGCCACCATTTTGAAGCTGCTGGATGTCATTCACCCAGCTGCTAAGACTTTGGTTGACATCTCCAGAGCACAGGATGCTGAAGTCGGTGATGGTACCACTAGTGTCACTATATTGGCTGGTGAACTAATGAAGGAGACCAAGCCATTTCTGGAAGAAGGTATCTCATCTCACATTATTATGAAGGGTTACAGAAAGGCTGTTCAATTGGCCGAGGAGAAGATTAGAGAACTTGCCCTAGACGTATCTACCAACGAGGAGAGCAACAGAGAGCTACTGGAGCGTTGTGCAAGAACAGCTATGAGTTCCAAATTGATCTACAAAAATGCTGACTTCTTTGTGAAGATGTGTGTGGACGCTGTTCTATCCTTAGACAGAGAGGATCTCGACGACAAACTTATTGGTATCAAGAGAATTCCAGGTGGTGCGATGGAGGAGTCTCTTTTTGTTAACGGTGTAGCGTTCAAGAAGACATTTTCTTATGCTGGTTTCGAGCAACAGCCAAAGAGTTTTGAAAACCCCAAAATTCTCAGTTTGAACGTGGAGCTTGAACTTAAGGCCGAGAAGGACAACGCCGAAGTTCGTGTTGAACATGTAGAGGATTACCAGGCTATTGTGGATGCCGAGTGGCAGATTATCCTGGATAAGTTAGAGCAGATTGAGAAGACAGGTGCCAATATTGTACTATCTAAGCTTCCAATTGGTGATCTAGCTACCCAGTACTTCGCCGACCGCAATATTTTCTGCGCTGGTAGAGTAAGTGCCGATGACATGGACCGTGTTATCAAGGCTGTTGGTGGTTCCATTCAGTCTACTACTACTGATATTAAACCTGAACACCTAGGTACATGTGCAACTTTTGAGGAGATGCAGATTGGTTCTGAGCGTTACAACTTGTTCAAGGGTTGTCCACAAGCTAAAACCTGCACATTACTTCTAAGAGGTGGTGCTGAGCAAGTCATTGCTGAGGTCGAGAGATCCCTACATGACGCCATCATGATTGTCAAGAGAGCCCTACAGAATAAGTTGGTTGTTGCCGGTGGTGGTGCTATTGAAATGGAGATTTCCAAATATCTAAGAGACTACTCCAAATCTATTGCTGGAAAGCAACAACTGATCATCAGTGCATTTGCGAAGGCCTTAGAAGTTATTCCAAGACAATTATGTGAGAATGCCGGTTTCGATTCTATCGAGATTCTGAATAAGTTGAGATTGGCTCACAGTAGAGGTGAGAAATGGTACGGTGTGGACTTTGAGACCGAAAATATTGGTGACAACTTTGCCAAATTTGTTTGGGAACCAGCTTTGGTTAAGATTAATGCTCTTAACAGTGCTACCGAGGCTACAAACCTGATTCTTTCGGTGGATGAGACTATCAAGAACCAGGAGAGCCAGGGTGCTAATGCTGGAATGATGCCACCTGCTGGCAGAGGTAGAGGTCTGCCAATGCCAATGCAATAGATAAAAAAACATATACTGCATATATATAACCATAAAGAAAGGTATATTAATATAATAATAATAAAAAATATGGAGACCAAATTGAAATATTCAAATGCGAGTAATTGCACCAAACATTAAGAATGTTAATGAAATGTTCTACAGAGGTACCAGAATGTACATACATATATCATGACGAACTGATATACAAAAGATCATAGCTTGTGAGAAGTTTTTTTTATGCAATTTAATGAAAACAAAAAGTGGCCTTTACTAGACGACTCTTTAGCCACGTAGTGCACGCAGTCTTTGGGCTAATTTATCCTCCTTCTCATCATCAACGACATGCTCTTGATCATTTGCAATAGAAGGCAGGGCATCTACTCTAGCAGATTGCTTCAGTTCCATGCCGTTCTCATCTGCTACCTTTGCCATAAGTTCATCAACCTTATCGTTATCAACCATAACTGCGTCTGAATTAGTACCCATATTTTCATACACATTTACACTGGTATCTAGATCTTCGAATTGTGTTTCAAACTTATCCATGATCATAGTTATTTGTTGTAAGTTCATACTGGATAGCGCTTTGTCCATGCCCTTGCATACGTTAGCCATCGATGACGATACAGAGCGCATCGTAACGGCTGTCTGAACTCTCGAGGCAACTGAGTCAACACGAGATGCAAGCCTTAGAAGCTGCAACCTCTCATTCTTCTTTCTAATGGCATTTGATGCATATATCTTTGCTATTTCCTCATCTTCATTGATTATCTTCTTCAGTTTGTTAGTCTCCTGAGTCTCCTCCTTGGCGGCCCTTTGAGACTGCTTCTTCAACTGCTTAGCAGTAAACTTTAGCTGGAATAGTGTATTTTCCAATCCAGCAGTAGCGTTACGAGACATGATAAGTTTTTTTATGCCTATTTTATTATTTGGAAACTGTTAATGTCTATTCAGTACTTCCATAGGTATATAGAGAGTTATATGTCTTATCACATGAGGAGACATTTTTGCCCAATTTTCCTTGTTTAAGGAATTCCGGACAATGTCTCGCTGCGCCGCCACTGTAAATTTTCTGAGCTTTGTCACCTCATCTAATAGAGCGATGCCAGCCCTATATCATCAAACTGCTGTCTGGCATCACTATCTTTAGAGGAGTTCTTCTCAAAATAGTATTTATTTATATATATTATTACCTTGACACATTAGCAATCATTTTACTATTAATGTTACATATACGAAAGTTAACCTAATACTCCACGATCACCCAGTACCAACGTTTCCATTGGTCTGCAACCGCAACTCTAAACTGTTACATTTTCCGTTAAGGCGTCTTATGTAACTTTTATAAAGATCAGTTATAAGTTCCAACTCCTTAATCCTAATCTTTAGTTTTATCATTTCTTCATGGTTATTTAGCAAATTGGCAATTTCAGTGTCGTCCTGCTCAAAGTTAGACTCAATAACCTCCATGTCAGAATCGTTAGAACCAACGCTGAGCTTCCGAATATCATCGATAGCAATGGTAGTATACGTTGGACTCCCATCTAGTTTCATTTCCTCACCGAGTGATAGCATCTTTTTATTCAGATCCGCAATCGTTGCTGCTTGGTTATAGGTCAGACCACCTGTAGTCATTTTAGCAGCAATAGGTTTTGGTTTTAAGCGAGGCTTCATAAACTTTGTGGCATCAACAATATTTGTAAACGTATTGTTCCTTATGTGACTACCATTTCCTGCCGAATCTGACATACTCCTCATCTTTTTGAAATTAGTGATGGCCGGTGTGGTTATTATAGGAATATTATTATTTGTTCTGATCTGTAACTTATTGACCTTGAAGGAGCTAGCACCTGTTAAACTTGTAACATAGTTTGGATCTAATGTATTTCGAAGCGTGAAGTGTGCAAGGTTATTACTCTTTCTATTCCTGGTCTTGATCGTATCGCTCTTTAGTTTAATAGGACGAGCCGTGCCATGTAATTTTAGAAACAAACCACAAGCATTGCAAAGAATATTTCCATCAAAATCTCTCCTCCATAATGGGGTCTTTTTGGTTGCACAATTACTACACGTGGTATCCCCGACACTTCTTTTACGAGGCGTTTCTTTCGATAACATTTCCTTTTGCATGTTTTCGTCTGTTTCTGCCACAGTCTGTTTATCAGAGGCAACTGGAGAGGTGCTAGATGCCTCTGTAACTTTTGAACTAGCACTGACGGATGTATTTCCTGATAAAGGACTATGTCTGCCATCGTTGTCCTCACTACTTGTTGTAAACGGCTGGGCTTCGTATTGGTACGGTATTTGATTCTTACTTGGGTCAGAAACCTGCTGAATCAAATTAGCGTTTTCCATTTTGCAATTATGAGATATAAAATATCACTAGATTTATTAAAAATATTGGATTCTGCAGTGATATGAGTGTTCAGCTAAGTATATCGAAAAACTAAATTAAAAAATGATATATTTTGCATATGTGGTACTATCATTAAAATAAAATGTTGCAGATAAATAACAGAAGTATATATAATAATCCAAACCATGAGCCACATGATGTTATCTATCTCATCCTTTGGAATTATGTGTCAACCGATTCCGCTTTGGGTAACTTTTGATAAGACAATCCAGTCCCTTCACCTTACCAAAGTAATTTAGTGGCGAGTTGGCGGAAGTATAACATATGCTGGAGAGTCACAGCGTCCAATATCACCCGGCTAGATACGGCGCAAGACAAAGAATGCTTATATCGATGACGATAGCCACAGTGTACATAATGCTCGGAAACCCAGCGCCCACTTATCAATTGTAGAATTACACCATGTTTCGGAGCCTATCCGAGCTGGATGGAAGAGATCAGACGTCATCAACTCTACGAATGTTACACTGATGGTCAACTAGACATACCTAGATAAAAATCAGATAGGATGCAGGCCAGCGCATAATTACAGCAGCACTTCATAGAGAACAAAAAGCCTACGGCAAATTTACAATAATCATATCCCTCCTTTCCTGTAAGCCCGTGCACACTTCAGAACATACAACCTTTAAAAGCAGGTGGAAGCGCGACAGTAGGTGGATTCTTGTGTAGCCCTTGGCGGAGAAAGACTCCGCAATACATCAGCCCCCCTTATTTCAAGTTTTACTCCTCTCCCTGGAGACATGAAGATTAGATAGCGGCGCCATGTTCATTTGACCAAATGCACACAATTGTGTCAAGATAGCGTACTTCCTCTTTGTCTTTTCTAGGGCACGCGCGCAAAATTCTTATAGGATAGACGCGCCGCGACTACTTATCGCTTATCAGCACCTCTTATCGCAGACCTGTTTCTTATCAGAAAGTGTATTATCTTTCTCAATTTCGGCCAGTGATAGGGAAGGAGGGACAGGAGAAGCAAATATAGAGAGTATTCTTGACGTTACCCTACATTATCACGAAACAAATAGCAATCTATTGTGATTGGGTTCAAGGGTGCGAGGCAGTGTGTATCGGTATCAAAATTCCCAGGATCGATTATGTAATCCGTATCCGCCTTCCCCGATACGGCTGGTACCCGGAGTTTCATCAACCAGCTCGGTGCTATCGCCCCTTTTTTTTTGAGAAAATGTGCCATAGCATCCAGTATCATCCATATAAATTGCATATGTAAGACATATGCAGATGGCTGTAACTATTGTCAATGAATGTGTCAGACCATGCATAGATGCTGTTATTTCGTTATCAATGTGTCACCTGCGATACCAATGGATATACCGGGCTAAGTTGACAGCAGTACGCGCCTGGTATTCACCTAATTGGTTGAATAACAACAACTTATCATGGCCAATTTGCTCTTTTCGACAAGGTAAGATAGCAAGATATGATTCATTAAACACCGAATAAAGTGAAAAGGAATATCAACTTCTAATATCAACCTCCAATATCAACTTCTAATATCAATTTCTAATATCAACCTCCAATATCAACTTCTAATATCAATTTCTAATATCAACTTTCAATATCAATTCATTTCTGTTTATCTTTGGTGTTTATTACTGACCACTGCCCTGAGATTATCACAACTGGGCGTACTAGCAGTATTGTCGTACTCATCTAACTACATGGAATAAAGAAAATTCCATATCTCGTAATAATTCAGGAAAATTGAGATGCGTCTTTGTTATTTCTGGGACTGTACACGTTGTTGCCTCAGGCGGTATCAATCTTGGTTCTTGTTCTTCTCTACGTAGATATTTTTTTTGCCTTCTCGCCCAGCCCATGCGGTATGCTGGAAGGAGGACATTGACTCCACACAGAAAGGTATTTTGTGGATGTGTGGGTGTACTATGTATAGTATGGTTATGTTCAATGCCACATAAATAGGGTTATATCTTGGCCAGACGGTGGCAAATTGTTCTAACTCATAATCTTGGCTTCTGAAGTTTATATAGATATGTCTTATGTATGTTTATGATGGGTGGTTGTTTGGCAATTACGATTTGAAAATGAAGCGAATATTGAAAATGTGGGGAGGTCGGTGGCTTCAAATTGGGATAAATCTATGCAGTAGGGCTCTGGATGGCTAGTAAGTTG